>APFE030671446.1:71009-118853 GCA_000404065.3 Pinus taeda | reverse complement strand
TTCTTTTATCTTCAAAGTTCAGCAGAGAAAGAGAGAGAGAGTACATTTACAATAGAAGTCAACACTTTGACTTATCTAGATCTAGCATAGATCATTTCGTATAACGATGAGATCAGTTGAAGACATTCTGCTTCAACTGATTCTCCAAGGTGATGGCTTCACTTATCCATTTCGTCCATTTACACCTTATCGTGGACCACCATCTCATCTGCTTTCATCATCATGCTGTCCATGCCCATTATGCTGCATCATACATCATCATGCAGTCTCATTGATGTTGCCTCATACATCAGCTGCCCTTGCATCATGTTGTTCATTGCTGCTACAGGTATGCCACCAATGTATCACTGCTGTACTACTGCATCACTGATATTTTCAGTACAACTACCATTATTGCTGCACCATGACTGTCCCTACATCATGCTGTCCATGATCTGCATCATGCTGCTCATGCTCTTCATGCTGCCCATTCATCATGTTACGCTGTACCCAAATATCACTGAGTTGATCTCAACATCATGGATCTGCACCCATCTAATGTGTACTCAATGACTGGTTTACTGCTCTCATTGATATACAGAGATTTCTATTATGACAGTCATTTCATTATATCAACAAGGTCTCCAATGAGGTCTACAACATGATGACCATCTCTGATATCCTTATCATTACTGCAACAATGATTATTAGATTGTAGTAGCTTGGGTACAGCTTTTCCTTATAAATAGGCATGTGATCTATAGAATAGATCCATGATATGGTCATCCTTATACCAGGTATTCTACAGGCATACCACAACAGCATATAGTCATACCTTATCCATGTAATACGAAGACTGTCATACCAAGGGTGGACTGTGTCTTCATTCCAGCGTGGACAGTGTACAAGTGCTTCAAGCTGTGCGTATATATATATGTATATATATAAGCTGTGTGTAGACTGTGTTTAGGCTGCTACAGGCAGCGTATTAGGGCCTCCGTATTAGCTGTGTATAGAACCTCCTCTTAGCTGCGTATTAGGCTCCAGTTGCTGCGGAATAGGATCACTGTTTAGCTGTGAATAAGGGCTCAACAGACTGCGGATTTAGGGCACCTTAGGACAGCGTATAAGGGCCTCTTTGAACAGCGAATAAGGGTCACCCTTAACTGCGGATTTAGGGCATCTCTGGACCTGCGGTTACTGCGGCTCCTGCGGCTCACTGCGGTGCTGCGGCTCTTGCGGTTACTGCGGCTCCTGCGGTTAGGGCATCACCCTTGGGCCAGCGTATCTTTTGGTTCTCTCCTTCCAAAAACCTAGACGTGGAGAGGAGATCACCTCAAGGATACCTATTCAAAATGACTTCAAATCCTCACCAATTTATACTAAAACATGGATAATGAATAGACACGTCGGTTGGGCTTCTAGAGCCTACATAAGCGCTGGTCGGCTTGATAATAATTATATAAACAAAATAAATTCATATCTCAATAAATACTTATCGGAATCGGATGATCTTTGGATCAATCCTACACCTCTCGACGAGAGGGATCCAATAAAAATATCAGCTGCCATAAATAAGCTGATCCACATGGAGTTTGGCCCTAGTTGCCAATTTAACAAGATAGAACATAAACATAAATAGTAGAAGACAAGCCAAAACAAGAGGACACAAGATGTCGCACCAGCGAGGGACAAACCTCAATGTGGGGAAACCCTTGTTCAAATATCTTCTTTCAGTGTTTAATAGTTGAGCAGAGAGATATTACAATTTACAAATCTGATAATTTATACCAACAGCAAAATTGCCCTAACTTGAAAAGTCAACACTGTTCAACAAGGCAGATTTGACCCTCTGCGAATCAATCAACTTCGGTCTCCAAACAACAAGATAAAACTGCCCTCAAGAGTCAAAACAATGAAATTTAGCCCAGTCACTTTGGTCAAGCAGCCCACCTGCGGTCAGAGCTAGCTATAGTCAACGCTGGTCAATAGTCAACGTTTAGCTTCGATTTCTGTGCCTATAAATGCGGCCTGCCCAAACAGAGATAGTCCTCACAAAAACGCAGTCAAATGAGGTCAACGCATGCTGGTCAACGCTTGGTTAATCTGTCCAAAAATTCGGTCTCCTTAAATTTCGGCCTCCTGAAATGTCAATCTCTTGAAATTTCGCTCTCCTGAAACTTCAGATGTGTGGAGAGAGAGAGACCCAGAAAACGTAACCAATCAAAGAGGAGAGAGAGAGAAGTGTGAAGATGAGTGTGTCCAAATGAGGCTAAGTCACCTTCTATTTATATGCAACGTTGAGGAAAAACAGATGTGACTGTTGGGTTTCTGAGCCCTATATAAGTTTTGCTGGACGACCTTAACAATTTGACCATAATCAAAATAAATTCATAACTTCATTTGTACATGTCAGAATCAAAGGATCTTTAGATCAATCCTAAACCTCTCAGAGAGAGGAATCGAAGAAAAATATCAGCGCTCATAAATAAGATGACCCATGTGGAGTTTGGCCCTAGTTGCCAATTTTAACAGTATCACAATGAGGTCAGAGTTTATTGGCCTACAACTAGACTCAATCCTAAGCAATAGCAGGGAAAGCCTGCCTTGCCGCATGGTGAAGGTCTCAGCTATCCTCCACATGTCAACCCCAAACTCAACTAGATCACTCACTGTCATAACCCTACTCATCAAATGGTTGAGTGGTCCATCTATCATTTAGATCCATGGATCCTATAGTGAAACTAGAAGCTCACAATTCCCAATCCCTATTGATTGCCGCAGTGAGGTACTGCTAACTACTGGAACCCATTTGTGCCTCATCTCTGATCCTTGTATGCAACCACTAGATTGACAAGGCAATTGACCAATACCACATTGGTAGATCAGAGCCATGCTCAATCCACCATGCCCAAATTTTTGGATAATGCAACTAATGGACAAAACATGATTACATAAGAAGAGGAGTTGTTTGCAGCAGATTTGAAGGCATACAAATCATTGGGATGTGACATTCAAGAATCTCTCTTTTTTGGAGTTTTACCAATTAAAAGAAAGTCACAAATCAATGGGGCCTTGCAGGAGCTATGCAAGAATGGTGGAACTGTCTTTTAATTGATAAAACTGCACACGGGACCACACGACAGTGGTGCCTGCATGACCAAATGATGGGTTGGCTAAACAATGAGTTCATGGAACAATAAATGATGCGTTGGTTGGAACAAAGGCTCACATTGGTATAATAAGTAAAGGCTCATATGACTTCGAACGGGGTAGAATCAAAGCACACGAAAAGGCAAGTTTTCACAAATGTAACGCAAAACCACAGAAATGAAGGGCACACGACACGAAGAGAGGAAACACAATAAACAACACAGTCACAGAAAAGAGAGGTTCACCCAGCGAACGAAGTTTCTGGGCATCGCAGGGTTTGCTTTCTGAGTTGTTTGGTGCGCTGGTTTTGGGGTTTATGCTGGGCAAGGTGTCGGTGGGGCACACCCTGATTGTGGGACTTGGTGTTTTGGGCAGGTGCATTGGGCTGTAACAGCGACCAGCACATTTTGTAAACCTGGGCAATGCATAGGTTTACCCATGGATGGCCCTTTGTAAACTGTTGTAACATATTTTAAGTTAATATAAGTAAAGGGGAGAAGTTGTATTTGGGAGTGTCCCCCTCCCATCGCACATTCTTGTACTTGTGTTTGTATTGTTTTGTTTCCTCTGCTTTACGATATCACAGATTTGTATAATTGTTGTATGAAGTAGTTGAAGAAGATTGATTGAAAATTTGACTAAGAGTTAAGTGAATAAGAGTAGGTGTAGTCTGGGTTAAAGTAGTTGTTTAGCTTGCAATGAAATATCACTGGTGCCACACGTCACCCACGGTGGTCTTTGGCGAGAATGGTGGAACTGTCTTTGAATTGATAACAGTTCCACCATTCTTGCATAGCTCCTGTAAAGCTCCCTTGATTTGTGCCTGTCTTTTAATTGATAAAACTCCACAAAAGAGGGAGATGCTTGAATGTCACGTCCCAATGATTGGTACGGCTTCCAATCTGCTGCAAACAACTCTTTTATGTAATCATGTTTGTCCCTTCGTTGCATTGTCCAAAAATTTGGGCATGGTGGGTTTAATGGCTTTGCCACACAGTTGAGCATGGCTGTGATCTCCCAATGTGGTATTGGTCAATTGCCTTGTGATGTCCAATATCAACTTTTGCGTCCTCATCATTTCGTTTATCCTCTATTGTATCATGATGATGTCATTCATGGTGGCTGCCATTTTAGATTTCAAAATTTCTCCAGCTCTCATGGTTCTTTTAGCTTCTTATTTGGGCACTACTTGGCCCTAGTTCCCATAGCTGGCCAAGTGGCAAGAACATACTCTGATACCACTGTAATGTTCCCAAGCTAAAATATGTGAGTTTTAATTCACAAAAAATTTAAACCTTTCTTTGATTCCTTTCTTCAAACATTTCAAATACAAACATTTCGTCAGACACTTGGAAGGAAAAGTAATAAACACATGCAACAGAGATATATGAGGGACAAAATGATGATTCTTATTAGCCTGATATGAAGATTTACAATGCAATGACAATCTGCCGAACCTGACTTTATAGATCTGGTGACAATGAAACAACTCAACCTATCGAAGAACTGAATCAACTGATCTCTGTCTGCCAAAAAAAACACTGAAACCTTCAGCAACATTGCTACCCTTGCTCAAGGATACGACCTCAGAGTATGATGATCTCACCCCAGTTGAATAACTTGACCCCTCTTTTAATAAATCCATCTTCCGGACAGATTTGGCCTCTTCAGAAATATGATCACATTACTTGATGGCTTAGCCTTCCAATAACTGAGTTTGCCTTCAAAACAATGCTTGAACAATTTCTGCCTCCAATCCAATTAAACACGACCTCCTAATAGATGTGCCCTTGGCCCTCAAGTGAGAATCTCTGTCTTTGCCATTTGGCCTCTAGTTCGATCAAAAAAATCTAGCCTCTGAATTGATGCTAGCTACAAGAATTTGGCCCTCAGATTGGGTCTCTAATGGTGAGTAATTTTAGACCTCAGATGACATGGAAATCTTCGTAAATCGACCCTCCACCAAGCTGAGGAATTCGGCCTCTTAGCAGATAAATATTTTGGCCTTCAAACATGCTGGTCTAATCTCCATAATAGATGAAATCCGTCCCCCAATCAGTGAGGAAATTTGGCCTCCTATTTGAAATGGATTCGACCCCTTCAAAAGACGACTGTCTGCTAAAGAAAAGGATCTTGTTCCCCAGATAGAAGGGCAATTCGGCCTCCTATTGTCACAAATAATTCCCAAAGTGTTTGGAGGAGAGGCAGTGGAGAGGGCCGATATAAGATAGTTATCTTTTTGCTTATTGTTAACAACATTTGATTATTCATACTTGGAGTTCCTTGATTTCTTGGAGGGTGGACCATTTCCTTAATGTCCTGTATTCATTTTTCCTTTTCCATTTGACTTGCCATTCCTTTGATCGTTTTTGTTGAAGTTGCCCTTGGAATGATTGTGATCATCATCATGCGATGTGTCCCTTCTATTTGCACACTCCCTTGCATAGTGGCCAAACTTATTGCAAACAAAGCACCTACCCTTCCTGCCTCCCTTAGATCCAGGCTTTTCATGGAAATGACCTTTAGACCCTGCATTATTTCTCCTTTTGGCATGAGCGGAGAATGAAGTGGGGTTGCTTCTATTATAAGGCATTTCTTGCTCCACCATTCTTGTTTCTTCTTGAATGCATTTTGACATCAATACTTCAAACCCTGGAATTCAATCATTGTTGAGGACAGTGGTTCTAAATACATACCACTCAGGTGGGAGTCCTCCAAGGGTGGTGCGAGTAAGTTCCCGTCAGGAATGACTCTCCAGTTGAGAGTAGATCATTCTTGATCTCAGTAATCCTCAAGAAATAGGATTGAATATCCTCGTCCTTGCCCTTCTTAATATCCTTCAACTTATTCTTGAGAAATATAATTTGATTAGCATTACTAACCTTGAACATGCCGACCAACCTGTCGTAGATCTCCTTGGAGGTCGTAAATTTGGAGATGTAGGCCACCAGATGCTTGTCAATGGAATCCTTGATAATCTTCTTTTCTTTGACTTCAACCCTATTGTACTTGGTCTTCGCAGCAACTGGTGCATTTGAAGGAGGTTCAGGGATTTTACCTTGCACATAGTCCATCACTTCTTTTTCTTCCAAGGTCAAATCAAGAGACATCTTCCATCCATGATAGTCAGATTTATCATGGAGCTTGTCTTTTGCCGGGAAGTAGAATGAGGAACCCATTGAACCTTTTGTCCTTGTCCGACTGCCTTTGGTGATTTCTCTTTCACTCTTGCTTGGGCTTTGTCTTCACCTCAACTTTGATTCCATATTAATTTTAGGCAACAACGGTATGTTCATGCTTTAGAGCAATTTTACTTCAATTTCTTTATTAGCCTAGTATCAATATTCAGATTAGCAATCACATCAACATGATAGTAAAATGCAGATAGAACATAAACATAAATAGTAGAAGACAAGCCAAGACAAGAGGACACAAGATGTGGCACCAGCGAGGGACAAACCCCAATGTGGGGAACCCTTGATCAAATATCTTCTTTTTGTCTTCAAGAGTTCAACAGAGAGAGTACAATTTACAAATCTGCTAATTTATAACAGCAGCAAAAGAACCCTAACCCGAAAAGTCAACGCTGGTCAACAGGGCGGATTTGACCCTCAGCGAATCAGTCAACTTCAGTCAACTTCGGCCTCCAAACAGCAAGATAAAACTGCCCTTAAAACAGTCAAATTTAGCCCAGTCAAAATCTGGTCAAGCAGCGCCCCTGCGGTCAGCGCTCGCTGTAGTCAACGCTGGTCAACAGTCAATGTTTAGCCTCGATTTTTGTGCCCAGAAATGCGGCCTACCCAAACAGAGATAGCCCTCACAAAAACACAGTCAAATGAGGTCAATGTATGCTGGTCAACGCTTGGTCAAACTGTCCAGAAATTCGGTCTCCTGAAATTTCAGCCTCTTGAAATGTTAGCCTCTTGAAATTTCGCTCTCCTGAAACTTCGGACGTGTGGAGAGAGAGAAAGCTAGAAAATGTACCCAATCAATGAGGAGAGAGAGAGAGGGAAGTGTGAAGATTAGTGTGTCCAAAGGAGGCTAAGTCACCTTCTATTTATATGCAACGTTGAGGATGAATAGACGTGACTATTTGGCTTCTGAGCCCTACATAAGTTTGCTAGCCAACCTTAACAATTTGACCATAATCAAAATAAATTCATAACTTCATTTGTACATGTCAGAATCGGATGATCTTTAGATCAATCCTACACCTCTTAGAGAGAGGAATCCAAGAAAAATATCAGCGGTCATAAATAAAATGACCCATGTGGAGTTTGGCTCTAGTTGCCAATTTTAACAGTATCACAATGAGGTCAGAGTTTACTGGCCTACAACTGGACTCAATCCTAAGTAATAGCAGGGGAAGCCTGCCTTGCCGCATGGTGAAGGTCTCAATCCTCCACATGTCAACCCCAAAATCAACTAGATCACTCGCTGTCATAACCCTACTCATCAAAAGGTTGAGTGATCCATCTATCATCTAGATCCATGGATCCTATAGTGAAACTAGAAGCTCCCAATCCCTATTGATTGCCGCAATGAGGTACTGCTAACTGCTGGAACCCATTTGTGCCTCATCTCTGATCATTGTATGCAACCAATATATGGACAAGGCATTTGACCAATACCACATTGATAGATCAGAGCATGCTCAATCCACCATGCCCAAATTTTTAGATAATGCAACTACGGGACAAAACATGATTACATAAGAAGAGGAGTTGTTTGCAGCAGATTTGAAGGCATACCAATCATTGGGATGTGACATTCAAGAATCTCTCTTTTTTGGAGTTTTACCAATTTAAAGACACTGACAAATCGATGGGGCCTTACAGGAGCTATGCAAGAATGGTGGAACTGTCTTTTAATTGATAAAAATCCACACGAGACCACACAACAGGGGTGCCTGCATGACCAAATGATGGGTAGGCTAAACAATGGGTTCGTTGAACGATAAAATGATGCGTTGGTTGGAACAAAGGCTCACATTGGTATAATATGTAAAGGCTCACGACTTCGAACAGGGCAGAAACAAAGCACACGAAAAGGCAAGTTCACACAAATGTAACGCAAAACCACAAAAACGAAGGGCGCATGACACGAAGAGACGAAACACAATAAACAACACAGTGGCAGAAAAGAGAGGTTTGCCCAAGCGTACGAAGTTTCTGGGCGCATCACAGTGTTTGCTTTCTGAGTTGTTTGGTGTGCTGGTTTTAGGGTTTATGCTGGGCAAGGTGTTGGTGGGGCACTCCCTGATTGTGGGACTTGGTGTTTTGGGCAGGTGCGTTGGGCTGCAACAATGATCACAACATTTTGTAAACTTGGGCAACGCATAGGTTTAGCCATGGATGGCCCTTTGTAAACTGTTGTAACATATTTTAAGTTAATATAAGTAAAGGGGAGAAGTTGTATTTGGGAGTGTCCCCATCCCGTCGCACATTCTTGTACTTGTGTTTGTATTGTTTTGTTTCCTCTGCTTTACGATATCACAGATGTGTATAACTGTTGTGTGAAGTAATTGAAGAAGATTGATTGAAAAATTGACTAAGAGTTAAGTGAATAAGAGTAGGCGTAGTCCGGGTTAAAGTAGTTGTGTATCTTGCAACGAAATATCACTGGTGCTGTGTGTCACCCACGGTGGTCTTTGGCGAGAATGGTGGAACTTTTTTTGAATTGATAACAGATCCACTATTCTTGCATAGCTCCTGTAAAGCCCCCTCGATTTGTGCCTGTCTTTTAATTGATAAAACTCCACAAAAGAGGGAGATGCTTGAATGTCACGTCCCAATGATTGGTATGCCTTCCAATCTGCTGCAAACAACTCTTCTTATGTAATCATGTTTTGTGCCTTCGTTGCATTGTCCAAAAATTTGGGGATGGTGGGTTTAATGGCTTTGCCACACAGTTGATCATGGCTCTGATCTCCCAATGTGGTATTGGTCAGATGCTTTGTGATGTCCAATGCGTCCTCATCATTTCGTTTATCCTCTGTTGTATCATGATCATGTCATTCATGGTGGCTGCCATTTTAGATTTCAAATTTTCTCCAGCTCTCATGGTTCTTTTAGCTTCTTATTTGGGCACTACTTGGCCCTAGTTCCCACAGCTGGCCAAGTGGCAAGAACATGCTTTGATACCACTGTAATGTTCCCAAGCTAAAATATGCTAGTTTTAATTCACAAAAAATTTAAACCTTTTTTTGATTCCTTTCTTCAAACATTTCATCAGACACGTGGAAGGAAAAGTAATAAACACATGCAACTGAGATATATGAGGGACAAAATGATGATTCTTATTAGCCTGATATGAAGATTTACAATGCAATGACAATCTGCCGAACCTGACTTTATATATCTGGTGACAATGAAACAACTCAGCCTATCGAAGAACTGATCTCTGTCTGAAAACACTGAAACCTTCAGCAACATTGCTACCCTTGCTCAAGGATATGACCTCAGAGTATGATGATCTCACCCCAGTTGAATAACTTGACCCCTCTGCTAATAAATCCATCTTCCAGACAGATTTGGCCTCTTCAGAAATATGATCACATTACTTGATGGCTTAGCCTTCCAATAACTGAGTTTGCCTTCAAAACAATGCTTGAACAATTTCTGCCTCCAATCCAATTAAACACGACCTCCTAATAGATGTGCCCTCAGCCCTCAAGTGAGAATCTCTGTCTTTGCCATTTGGCCTCTAGTTTGATCAAAAAAATCTAGCCTCTGAATTGATGCTAGCTACAAGAATTCAGCTCTCAGATTGGGTCTCTAATGGTGAGTAATTTCAGACCTCAGATGACATGGAAATCTTCATAAATCGACCCTTCACCAAGCTGAGGAATTCAACGTCTTAGCAGATAAATATTTTGGCCTTCAAACATGCTGGTCTAATCTCCACAATAGATGAAATTTGTCCCCCAATCAGTGAGGAAATTCGGCCTCCTATTTGACATGGATTCGACCCCTTCAAAAGACAACTGAGGATCTTGTTCCCCAGATAAAAGGGCAATTCGGCCTCCTATTGTCACAAATAATTCCCAAAGTGTCTAGAGGAGAGGCAGAGGAGAGGGCCGATATAAGATAGTACTCTTTTTGCTTATTGTTAACAACATTTGATTCTTGATCTTTACTATTTCCGCTGCATTTATTGTCAATATTCTCTATGCATAATTGCTCAATGATGTCAGTGGCATAAGATGAATTGATTGATGATCATTAGGTAGTAATTATTAGATCAGAAAATTGTTTTCTACTGTGCATTTGGTAGAAAATTCAATAGTATGTGGACAATTCCCTAGTATTTATGGTGGATCACCAAGGGTTGTGATTGTGGTAATTGTGCACTTAACATTATTCCTTGGATTTCTTAGTCCATTATTAAGGGGAAAAGACTTGAAAAAGTGTCCAATGATCAAAGTGGTCTTAAGCTTAACAATGTATGGTAGTTGCAAAACGCTAGGTGTTATCACCCAAAAATTCTAGGACTCTAGGACTGTTAGTTAGCTGTCAAATGCATTTAAAGGTTTGTTTTATGGTTAGAATAGGTGTCACTCATAGCAAATTCGAATTTTCTTGATGAGGGATGATGGAATCCTTATTGTAAAAGCTATATATGAAGCAAGAGAGGAAATTAGAGGGGGTTGGAAAATGTTATAGAAAAAGACTACTTTTGTAAACACTGTGCGGGGAGATTTTTTAGCTCAGCTGCTGCTCTATGTGCAGACTGTATATATTTTAACCTAATGCAGAGTTTCTACTTAGACAACTCAAAATTCATGAAGAGTTCTTGTATGCTCTTGTTTTGATGGCATCTTCCAATACTTACATTGCAGTGGTGTTTACTTATGATACTCAGAACTCATCAATGATGCTCTGACTTCCTTCATAGATAAACTAACTGTATTTCACTGTTTTATATTTGCATTTCTGCACTTGAACTCTATAATGCCTTGACATCCATGCTAGGTAGAATTTTTTGGCCTCACTACTCAGGATTCAAAGAGAGTTTTTAATGTCCTATTGTTTCATGGCTTTCCTTTGTCACTTACTTGCAGTGGTATGAATACATGTTACTTAGAACTCATCAATGATGCTCTAACTTCCTTCATGTATTTATAAACTGTGTTTCCTTGCATTGTATCTTTGTTTTGTTGATGTATAAAAACTCTCTATGCGCCGACTTTCATGTTAAGCTGATCTTGCTGTGGTACTGAAACATATTTTGAGTCCAATGGTAGCCAGCCTTTATCTTTCAACCTATAAACATATAAAATCACAAACCATAGAGTTAGCCATCTATTCATATTTTTAATCAATATCATTAATCCTTTGAAAGAGCCCTCTCAGGCTGAGGATGCTAAGCCTTAGCTAAAAGTTTGGTTTGAAATAGTTACACTGATATACTCTGATCAGCGGCCTATTAGGGTTCTATTTTGGTGATAACACTAGGAACAACAGTGGACCTGCACCAATGAGTTAATTTCAGAGTTGTCAGTCTGTTCCTGAATGATCATTACATATATCCTCCGTAAACACTCTCTAGATGGAGCTTGCCTTCAAAATTCCGTGGGATTCACAAGCACACAGTCGTAGAAATCATGATATTTGTATGAAACTCAATACGTTTGTAGTGACATCTAATCAAATATAGAATCGAGAATGCTTTAATGTGTTGCCATTAGAAATTATTTGTATGAAACTCAATACGCTTGGAGTGGCATGTACTCTATAGGGAATCGATAATGCTTTAATGTGTTACCACTAGGAATTATGCCGTCTTGAACTACAATGATTTGAAAATTTATTCTGAGGGTTATTCTCAGCTTCAAATTCAATGCAGTATGTAATATTTGACATACTATGAATCTATTATTGAAGTGTGATTATTATGTTAGCAATGAAACTCTGTTTTATGGAAAGCTGTCCTCTGCAAAGTATCTGAATATGATGTATCTCATTCTTTGTTGCCAACCTCATAAAATTGGCAAATTGCGAGTTTTTCAACTTGTCGATTTTATCGGCCAATTTTTTTGAAAGTTTTTTAAATTTCAAAAAGTCGTGATTTAATCGATAAAATCGCAATTTTATCATGAGTTGAAAGAAAAAATCGCGGGTGGTTTTGCGAACCCGGGATTAATTTGTAAAAATTGGGATTAAATCGGGGGATTAAATCATAAAAATCAGGAGTTTTTCGAAATTGAAAAAAATCGATATTTTTGTACATTTTAAATTTGGCCAAGTTTTTGCCGAATTGTTCATTTTTCTCCCGAATTTTAAGACTTTTTCAATTTATAGACCCTTTCGGATTTATTCCCAGGTCCGACTTTTGCAACATTGGTCTCATTCCCGTTGATAAAGAGGCTGTTGTGATAGCAAGGATCACATGTGTTTGTATATACAAAACATGCATTTTCTGCTATTAAACTGGTCCATGAAATATTTGGCTGTTGGACATTGACATTACTCCCTGCAGAAACATTATTGGTACTTCCTCTTTTGGGCTAGAAATTCTTGAGCTTTTCTCTATTTAAAGTTGAAATGTTGAGTGCTTCTTCTAGAGGTATATTCAGCCCATCGTTTGCAGGATGAAACTGGCAAACCTATGTCTTATCTCAATGGAGACTTTTGCTAGAGAGGATCTTATGTAGGTAAAGTTCTATCAAACTTTTAAACAGATAAAAACAGATCAAAATAGGTAGGTGTAAGTTGAATCCTTATCATATTCAACTAGTATGATTCTGCATACTTTTATGTCCTGGTACTTTGAAAAAGGAAAGTATATGTTTCCACCTTCCTTTACCCTGTTTAATTGACTGAGAGAGACTTTGCATTTCAAAGTATGTAATCATTAGCATCTTCACTAAATGTGTTTTCCACATACTGATTGCATACTGTTTATCATTGTTCAACAGGGCTCTCTTTTTCCTTGCAGAAGGCCTCCTGATGTGGGCTACCATCACAGAAGGTCTGCATCGAACCTACAACACACACCATGATTTACAGACAACCTGCCCAACTGCAAAGACAGGCCTATTTGGTGGAGCTGCTTTCCTGGCTTTGGATACTTCTCTGTTTTGGCTGATTTGTCAGATGCTTACTCTTAATGCAAGAGCAGATTATGAATTGGATGATGATGAGGATCTGAAAGGGAAGTATGGACAGGTAATGGCTACAGATTATACACCTGGGGCTGTTCATGTGCAGCCTTCAGTTTAAATTTCTGCATATTTTGGAGAATCTGATGTTAATCTATTCATCCCCATTTGTACTTTTTAATTTCATAACTTGATAGACAAAACATGACCCTTGATCTGAAGCTTTGTGGTTGTAAACTCTTTGGTGTTGAGCTTAATTGATAAGTATTATGTAATAAACAAATTTATGCGAGTCAGATAACCTGCTTGGTAAGCGTTTATACTTGCATGCAGGGAAACAAAAAATTCTATAATGAAAATTGAAAGAATGGTATTGACGTCATTTTCAATTAATTGTGTTCCAGGGTACTCATGTATATTATTTTCTGCTAATGAAAAAATTAAGCTACCTTTTAGTTGTATTGGTTTGTTCTGCATCATTATGGTTCAACTGAGGGAGCAGAATGAAGATAGGTTTTGCAATGCTCTTTCTATGTTGTGCCTTTTTTTATTACATGAGAAGCTGAGTGATTATGGTTCAACTGAGGGAGCAGAATGAAGATAGGTTTTGCAATGCTCTTTCTATGTTGTGCCTTTTTTTATTACATGAGAAGCTGAGTGATCTTCCTCTATTGCCAAGTTATATATTATGACTTGAGTTTTTTATACTATTATGGGTCCGTACCAGAAATTGACATTATAAGATAATGGATGTAATCCTCATATCTTTAAGATTTATTATTCATCTTTGCATGGACTTTTGTGTATAGCAGCCCTGTAGGGCTCATGCCTTGCAGCACCTTTTGATATTATGGGCCGGCGTGTCATGAGCCCTACAGACCCACAGGGTTCATGCCACGTGGGGCTGCATGGATTATGCCTTTTGAGAGACAGCGACTGATCAGGAGAGAGGGAGAGAGATTCAGGTGGAGAGATAAAATGTTTTGGGGTAGGTATGGGATATAAAACATGTGTGCATTAGTTCAAGGTAGGACAGTATTTGTGCGATATACATCTCACTATAAAATATCATTATTGTCTTGAAAAGTACCTTTTATTCCACAAGACTTATCAATATGTTGATTTTATATGTTACATGAAAGTGGCAATTGGGCTTATAAAGTGCAGCCTGAAGACTTATTTGTAGGACTTCATAGGAATAAAAACTTTATTTGTATGTCTACTGATATGCAATTTACAAACCCTATATTGCATCTTCTTGAATTTCATTTTTTATGCTGATGCAATCTATAAATATAGATTTATTGGCAAGATTAATTATAGACACTACTTTTATGCAACTGCCGTAGCACATTGAGATATAGAATGAAGGAGGTTACTGACTTAGGGGTTTAGAAGTTCTTATACGTAACGGTTAGAAGATGGATGTTTGATAGGGTGAACCTAGACCTCATGAAGATTATAAAATGATTTTAAGCTTTTGTGGTAGTTTTTTGGAGTGGCATGATCTGGATTATCCACAGTATTGTGTTCATTTTGTCGATGTTTCAAATCCCAAAGGGGGTCCATCATTAGGATTAAATTTGATAGAATATGAATGATAGTTCTTTGAGAGAAGAATCTTTCGACCAGAGTCTAAATAAACCTAGATCTTTAAATTTTATAAAGAAGCCAACCCTTATATATATATGAATTCTTTTTTATTTTGTATTTTTATTTCAATTTATTATAATAATTTTAGTTTAATTATTTTAATTCAGATTATTTAACTTTAATTATTTTAATTGTTTTACTTAGTTGATTAATTGTAAGTTAGTTTTATATAATGTAATGAATTTTATTTTTTTATAATTATTTTTTTTTTGTTTTATCAAAACTTTAATTTTTATTTTATTTATTACTAAATTACTTAATTACATGTATAATAGAGATTAGGTTAGTTTTATTGTTTTAATTATTTTTCTATTCTTATTAACCTAAGAATCTAAAAATTATTTAATTGATATACTTAATTCATAAATTATAGTTTATTAATTAATTAATTAAATTAATTTATAATTCTTTCTATTGCTTTTATTTTTATTTTAGTTATTTTTTTTTTTTTAGGCTGGGCGGGATTCTCCATTTACATGTCCATTAAGTACCCCTCAACGGGGGAAGGTAGCCAAGATTTGAACCCAAGACTTCCGGTTCGGTGAGACTTCATTTCCACGGCCATTGCCGCTTGAGCTACCCCATGTGGACTATTTTTATTTTAGTTAATTAATCATAAGTATCTAATTAATTAATTTAAATTTAATTGATTGATTAATTAATTTAATTCATAATTTCTTTTTTATTAATTATTATTATTTTCCAATTAAGATGGCAAATTAAGATCATAATAATGTAGTAGAATATCAACTTCCTTTTCAAACATGTTTTGGTTATTTACTAGAGGAGAGCATTGCCTTTTGCTTGCAAACTGATGTAGAAGCATAAGTAGGGAACATAATAGTGACGTATAAACAGAAGTAGGAAAAATAATAGTGATGAGTTGATGATGGATAATTAATGTTACTTAAACCCTGGATATCTTAAATGTGCTAAAAAATATTACATGTGTTATATGGTAACAACAAGGAAATACATGGGTTCACTAACATATTGCTTTTTATGGCTTTTTTGGATTCAAAGCTCATGTAATAGTGGATAGGGTTTACGCAAACCATTGTATGAAATAATAGATAAAAAGACGCTGCATGGAATACTAAGATGGTCATGAATTTCATGTCAGGGATGTACAATGATAGGTGTAGCAACTTAAATGTAACTTTATAGAAGTACAACGATTGACTTGACAAGGCCTTGGTTGGCCACTACTTCCAAGTTGAACACTGAGTGTGATTAGACTAACCAATTCAGGATCGAACGGACAACTAGAAAATTAGGCCACGACAGCATCATCCATTTCAGATAGTGATGCACAGGGGTAATAATGCCTAAAATTGAATTCACCGCCATGCTTTGGGCACATCTTTAGCATTCTGTTATGTAAAAAAATTAGTTAGTTTTAGGTTAAAGTAGATGAAAGGGCACGATCATAAGATCATGCCCTTTCCCCAAAGGGTGCCCAGGGCGATATATAAGCCAAGAAACCCCAATGTAACAATCATGAACTGTAAATTCAATTATTAATAAATATTTAAATATATATTTTTTTGCGTATCAGAAGTTTTTCACTTCATCTGGTATCAGAGCTGAAACTTCTGTGTAAAAAGACGAATTGTACACTCACACAACTACTAAAAGAAAATGAAGAGAATCAAGAGCACATCTCATCAGATTCAACAAAGTCAACAGACTCTCATGAAAAAGTTGAATCCCCAAAAAAATTAGTGACACCCCACCAAGAAGTGAGTAACGCAACCCTTACAAACAAGCAACTCTGGGACACCTTTACTAATCAACACCTCTTTTTCGCTCAACCATTAGCAACATACCAACGAAGGGCAAAAGTCGAGATGCCTAAATTCGATGGAAACAAAAAAAACAATGTTGCATGGATAAATAAAGCAGAAGAATACTATGAGATATATGACATCAATGACGATGATGAAAAGCTCAGGCACGCATCCATGAAAATGGAAGGAGAACTATATAATTGGTATATGTGGTGGAAAAAAACAACATACGTCATTAGCTGGAGAAAATTTAAGGATGCATTCTTTAAAAGATTCTAAGGTGTAAGAAAAGAAGAGTTCTTTTCAAAACTCATCAAGTTATGACAAAAAGGAAGTGTGGACGAATACACTCAAGAATGGGAGACCTTAGTAACACGGGTACTTGGGTTATCAGAATCTCGTCTAATTCAATCATACGTCTCAGGACTCAAAACCCATTTACAAATAGAACTTGAGATGCATGACATTTCATCAATAGAAGTAGCACGATGAAAAGCAAAAACAACCGAAAAGAAATTCGAACAAATATTTTGGTCAAAATCTGAAAAAACATATTCAAGACGAAGAATACCTCAGTGTGCGGATGCAAAAAATACGAGATATGTTCCACCACATCGTCGTGAAGATGAAAAATCTAACGTGGAAACACAAAGGATAAAAGAGGGTAGATGCAAGCGCTGTGGTGAAAAGTGGGACCCCAAACATAGGTGTGCTAAAGGAAAAGAACCAAAGAACCTATATAATTATGAAGCAACCAATGATTCAAACAGTGAAGATTCTGACATAGAAGAAACAGAAGATGCCCCAGAATTCTCACCAGAATTAGATGACAAAAGTATTCCACAAGCGTCATTATCAGCTATGACAGGTATATCACAACCTCAAACTTTAAAGTTAAAAGGACACATAAAGAAGAACAACGTGGTGGTTCTCATCGACTCTGGTAGCACACACAATTTTTTAGATGCAACCATGGCAAAGAGACTCAACATTTTTTCGTTTCCCTTACCAAACATGAAGGTGATGATAGCTGATAGTAAGAAGATTGAAAAGGTGGGGAAATGCCATAAGGTTAAACTGTCGATTCAAGACTTCAGTTTAGAGTCTCAATTTTTCATGGTACCGTTAGGAGGAGTAGATGTAGTCTTTAGGTATCCAGTGGTTGCGAACTTTAGGTATTTATGCTGCCAACCACCAAGTACAATTTATAAAATTCAAATGGGGAGGTCAGAAGTACAAATTACACGGATTCCAAGCACCAGAAAATCAAAGTGTATCATCATCTCAGATGATGAAGATGATTCGAAAAGGAGCACCCGCTTATGTAGTACAATATCACGAGTTAGAAATGTTATCTACAAATATGACTAGTGAAGAGTCACCAGAGATACAAGATCTAATTCGAAAGCATGAAAAAGTATTTCAAGACCTACCTATGAAGATGCCGCCTAATAGGGAAATTGAGCATACAATAGAAGTCAAGGCAGGATCAGACCTTGTCAAACATCAAGCCATACTGATACCCACATCACCAAAAAATAGAAATTGAAAGATTAATCGAAGACCTCTTAAAGTGTGGGATCATCTCGAAAAGTAAAAGTCCTTATGCTGCTCCAGTGGTGTTGGTAAGGAAGAAAGATGGTTCATTCAGGCTATGCATTGATTATAGGGGATTAAACAAAATAACAATCAAAAACAAGTTCCCAATCCCCTTTATCGACGAAATGTTGGATGAGCTACATGGTGCAAAGTATTTCTCAAAATTGGACTTAAGATCAGGTTACTATCAAATTAGAATCAGATTAGAGGACATACCAAAAACGACATTCCGAACACACGAAGGTCACTATGCATTTAAAGTAATGCGTTTGGATTAACCAATGCACCAGCAATGTTTCAAGCAACTATGAACGAATTATTTCGCCCACATCTTAGAAAGTTTGTATTAGTATTTTTTGACGATATTCTAATTTACAGTAAACCTTGGAAGGAGCACTTGCAACATTTGGACAAAGTTCTTACACTACTTAAAGAACACCAATTTTACGCAAAAAAAACCAAATGAATCTTTGGAAAGGAAGAAGTAGAATACCTTGGACACATTATATCCCATGAAGGCGTAAAGGTGGGCCCTAATAAAATCAAAGCTATAAAAGAATGGACTAAACCTGCTAACATATGCAAGCTAAGAGGGTTCTTAGGTTTGACTGGATATTACAAAAGATTTATTAAAAACTATGCACACATAATTGCCCCTCTAGCAAATCTTTTAAAGAATAATTCATTTCTATGGGATGAGGAAGTAGGAAGGTGTTTTGAAAAATTAAAGGAAATTATGTCTAATGCTCCCATATTAGCAACGCCATATTTTTCTAAACCATTTGTCATTGAGTGTGATGCTTTCGGATTCCGTATAGGTGCAGTATTAATGCAACAAGGACATCTAATAGCTTTTGAAAGTAGGAAGCTAAACAAAAGAGAACGCCTCAAATCCACATACAACAAAGAAATGCTCGCTATTATGCACACACTAGCTAAGTTGAGGCAATATCTTTTGGGAAGTAAGTTTTCTATTCGAACAGACCACAATAGTCTCCAACATCTCCTTCAACAAAAAACACTTTCCAAAGAACAACAAAAATGGATTGAAAAATTCGCCGCTTTTGACTTGGAAATACTACATAAAAGAGGTAAAGACAATGTGGTAGTAGATGTCCTATCCAGGAAAGATGAAGAACCAACACTACTTGCAATTTCAGTTGTTGTCCCTGAGTAGCGTAACGGAATTCGAAGTGAGTATGCCAAGGATCCAGAAATAATGACAATAATCAATAACCTTCCCAACAACTCAAAATTTGAGTGGAAGAATGATATCCTGTGGTAGAAGGGAAGAATCTATCTAAATATAAATTCCAAGTTTAAGTTTAAGATACTCAAGGAATCACATGACTCATCGTCAACTGGACATGTAGGATTATCTAAGACTTACTACAATGCATGTCAATCCTTCTTTTGGAAGGGAATGAATCATGATATTTAGAAGTATGTAGAAGAATGTGACACATGTCAAAGGAATAAAAGTGAAAATATTACAACACCGGGATTACTTCACCCTTTAAACATTCCAAATCAGAAATGGGAAGAAATCTCAATGGACTTTATCGAAGGATTACTAGTATCTGAAGGCAAGGACAAGATTTTCATAGTAGTCGACAGACTCACCAAATATGCTCACTTTATGGCAATAAAAAAGTCATACTCAGCAAAAGAAATCGCTGAAATATTTTGCAAAAATATATATAAGTTACACGGTTTTCCGAAAGTCATTGTGAGCGATAGAGATGCCAAGTTCAAACGTAATTTCTGGAAGGAATTATTCAGCCATATAGGAACCTACCTAAATATGAGTTCCGCTTATCACCCTGAAACAGATGGCCAAACAGAGGTTGTCAATAAATGTTTGGAGGCCTACCTACGTTGCTACACTACAGAAAAACAAAAGTGGGCTCAATGGTTACATCTTGCTGAGTGGTGGTATAATTCCACTTATCATACATCACAACAAAAATGACGCCATTTCAAGCTCTATATGGGTATGAACCCCCGAAATGGAAGGATTTAGCTATTGTTCAGACAAGTCTACCTACTGTTAAAGACCAACTAGAAGAAACCCAAACAATTGTCCAAATATTAAAACAAAATTTGAATAACGCAAGGAATCATATGAAGCAACAAGCAGACCGTAACAGAACCAAAAGAGAGTTTGAAGTTGGAGAATGGGTGTTTGTTAAGCTCCAACCATACAAACAATTATCCTTAAAACAGAAAGGAAAAAAAAAATTGGCACCAAAATTTTATGGACCTTATCAGATCAACAAAAAGATTAGCCAAGTCGCGTATGGTTTAAGCCTTTCAGAGACAAGTCATGTTCACAACTTCTTCCACGTATCTTGCCTTAGAAGGGCACTAGGTAACAATCAAACAACACAAACAACGCTTCCATCCTTAGATAATGAGGGAAGAGTCATTCTAGAACCAGAGGGTATTTTGTCTACTAGAGAAAGAAAGCTTCGATATCGTACTATCAAGGAATATTTGATCAAGTGGAAGGACTTACCTAAAGAAGTAGCTTCTTGGGAAAATGAAGCATTTGGTCAACAACATCCATCATTACGCATGCTTTGAGGACAAAGCATTCTTTCAAGAGGAAGGCAATGTTATGTAAAAAAATTAGTTAGTTTTAGGTTTATTATTTAATTTTAGGTTAAAGTAGACGAAAGAGCACGATCATAAGATCATGCCCTTCCCCCAAAGGGTGCCCAAGGCGATATATAAGGCAGGAAACCCCAATGTAACAACCATGATCTGTCAATTCAATTATTAATAAATATTTAAATATATATTTTTCTGCGTATTAAAAGTTTTTCACTTCACATTCTGTGTATATCAACTCTATTTGTATTAACTGTTAATGGTCAAGGAAGATGGAGGTAGTTGGATTAAATCATAGACATAGCAGCCTTGATATTGGGAGATAGACAAAACTATTAGGACATCATGTTGCAGATCAAGGAGAAGCAAGCTAAAAATGAAATTTGCTAATTGAACTTAGTAGGACAATGAGGGTAATTTCCTTGAACTCGCAAGTTGTATACTGAAGGCCAACTATAAGGGAGTTTTAAATCTGAATGACAATATGATGGTACACAATAATCCTTAGAAAAGGCAGGCGTAATATGTCCCGGATAAATAAGTTAAAGAAACAATTAAACACGATGAACAATTTTTTGAAATAAGGCAGATGTACTTGACATGGCTCCGCCAGTGTATAGACTAATTGATCAATTATGTTTTAGCTAAATTGACATTTGCCAGTGTAACTAAATCATCATCCAATCTAAATGAAAGTTAGATCTACAGTAACATAAGTTAGATGGGACATAAAAGGATGTTAGAAACCTCTTTTATAAATTCAATAGTTCTTACTTGAAGTTTATGATTGAGTAAACAAAAGCTATACGGCCTGTGTAATTATCTGTTTCTTTTGGTTTCTTCCCTATGGATATATGTAAATTGTCAATAGCATATCCATGTTGGAGTACACACACTAGACAAAAAGTTTGATATGGTTTCGTAAGGGCAAGTACAACAAGCTAAGTAACATGACACGTCCTCTCCCTTGTGTCATGTCTTTCACATGTCAGACATGACATGTGTGTGACACATGTTTGATACAAGTTTGATTCGTGTCGGACATAAGCCTTATTAGTGTCCCGAAATTTGGACACATGCCCAACCAAAAAAGCATCTTAAAATCGATTTATTGTCTCATTTTCATGCAATTCAGTCACAGTTTTGGAGCTCTTAAAGGTTTTGGAGTGCAACTAAGGGTGATTAAGCAATGTCAGAAGGGATTATAAGTGTTGGGAAGTGGATTTGTCCAAGCCCTATGAATACTATGCAATTAATGGTAATGTTAAATTCTTAAAGCAAAAAGTTATCCTTTTACTTAAATTTTTAACATTATCATTAATTGACTTGGGATGTTTGAGGGTGGTTCCAATCTCATTGGATTTCATACGGAGAAAGTAGAATTTTAGATATCACTCAAAATCTAGTAGACTTAATCATTTTTAGGATTTCAGGGATGCAGGTATTGCAACGTATCCATTGGAGTTTGTCATCATGTATGAAGGTATGGAACTAGCATTTAGTTAAGAGGACCAAACCCTCTATGTACGTCAATGTTGGTGGCATTGATCATTGAACTCCTCTATCAAAAGCTTAGAAAAAATGTACCCATCAGAAAAACAAAATCTCAAATTGACATGTTAAGTTTTTTTTTTTAATCTTATTTTAATGCTTAGAGGGTGATATGTTGATGAGGATCCCAATAGGCAACGAGTTTGATGGCATGTAGTACTAGATGGTATGTAGTACTAGTTATTTGTTGTAGCAAGTCATTTTTGGGACTCTACATGACATCTAGAGTCTCTTTGTCGATGTATTTTTGGTTTAGAGATGTATTGCACTCAATGTCATTTGGTTATATGCATTGATTGAATGACTGAAGTTTTATTATGATGATGTAATTTTTTTATATATTTCATATTTTATGTTAATTCACTAATTTTATAATTTTTAATATATAATGTATAACGTGTACTCTATGTCATGTTCTGGGGGATCATCATGTCATGTGTTGAATACTGTATTTTCGTGTCTTCCATGTCCCATCTCTCATGCTATGTGACTTAGATAACAAGAGTAAAGTCCATTTATTACGCTGTCAGACAAATTAGATCTTGGTTGCAAAGAGCTATTTTTGCTCTTGTTTTTGCATTTGACATTTATTATTATGCTTCATTTTTGTATTTGACATTGATTTATGAACCAAAGAAAATGGAGTTGTCTTTAAAGAGACTTTTTGGAAGCTTTTCCGGTGGGTTTTTCCGGTCAAAATCCGACAGCAATTTATTGGAATTGCAAGTTTGATAGCTAATTTCTGCACAATCAAAGCATCCCATGGGTTTTTCAGGGCGCTGAATCCAAATATGCAGTTAAAAAACCATTTTAAATAATACAAATCAAGATTTAACCTCAAATTTTTTTCCATCGGATTCCGTCACCGGAATCTCCAAAAAGTCGCACTAAAGACAACTCCAAAGCAAATTATACAAAACTCTTGTATGATGAGGTGAAGTATTTAGGAAAGGTAAAATCCTTTACGAATGCAGTTTTCATTCATGAGAATTCTAGACCATCATGTTTATGTAGAGACTTAGTTTTGACACAATGCTCAACTTGGTGCATGGCTTCTACAATGACCAACATTGGGATATTTCAAAGTTAAGAATTAATGGGATTGTAAGGAGTATTTCGTTTATAAAATATGTTCTTTAAGGAATATATTATTTTTTCGATTATTATTATTATTATTATTATGGCACACATTATTCGTAAAGTTGTAAGGAGTAATATTTATATTTATTTGTTATTATTTTTCAATGTCATACATGTTATGACTAGAAGATACCAAACTTTAACACATACATCTTATGATTGCATGAATACATTCTCTCTCTCTCTCTCTCTCACGCACACACACACATACACACACATATTAGATGTTTAGAACATCATAATGATAATACACCAAACCAGAGTGCGAGCCTTTGGAGGACATTTTGACTTCCAAAAAACTTTCCACCACCAAACAATCAACATTTTGTGCATTCATATTTAAGTGGACATATCCCAACTTGAGAGTATAAAATCCATGGAGAGAATGAGCCAATACTAGTTCATTGCCATTGTCTGTTAATCTAATATGGGTTGAAAACAAAGCATCCATATAGCTAGATCATTTCCTCTTGAATATCCACATGAAGGTTTACATCAGCAACTGTGAGCCAACCTTGATGCCAAAGGGTAGTTTGTACTGGATTGTTTATATGAGAAATTTTGGAAAACCCCTAATCTCTAAGAATATGAACAAGGACATTTGACAATCTCTGTTTGTCCCCACAACCCAACCAAGGGTCAAAACCCAATCTTACCGTATCCCATTCCCAATATTTTGGGCCAACATTGATGCAATCAACTCAAAATAATTTAGTACAACTTGCCAAACAATACAAATATTTCGATGCAATTCATCCTGTAGCCACACCCAACCCACTAGGAAGTAAGGAGGGGTGATGTATTTTTGGTAGACCACCATATTCCAAAGATTAAGGATAACATCCTCCAACCACATTTTGCTACAAGGCCTTTAGAGAATAAAAAGTATATTTTTAAGACCCCATCCACCCAATAACTTTGGTACAACAAGATGATTCTAATTGACCCAAGGATGGACAAGTTTATCATGTAAGCCTTCCCACAAGAACTTCAAACAAATCCTTCTGAATTTTTCCAAGACACCCTTTGGAATCCAAGCCAAAGACATTCACCTGTAACTCCAACAAGTGAGTCTTTTCTCAAGTTTGGCTATCAAACAAAGCCAATCTTCTTTTTGGTAGCAGTTTGGCTTCAGAGAAAAACCCAAATACTTTAAGTCATCCTCTAGATCATTTATCCCAAAAGGAAAAACAACTCTAATGTGAAAGATCTCTTGTTCCCCCATATAATGAAAAGATATGGTGGAATTTCTAGCATTGATAACCATACCTGTAACTTACCCAAAAAGATCAAGTATCTCATGCAATTTTTGGACATCTCTTGTCGAACCATTACAAAAGACGAGTATATAATAAAAAAAATGCAAATGTGTAATTGCAAGAGTATGAACAAGAATCACACCTTAAAATTCTCCTCCTCTTTGTTGCCTCCAACATATGACTAAGCCCGTCAACCATGACGGAAAAAAGGAGCGGAGACAAAGGACAACCTTATCTCAGAGCTTGTTGAGCAAGAAAAAATGGCAATGTAGACCATTTATCAAGACAACAAGGGACACTAATTTTAGATAACTCATGAACCAATTAATAAAAGGAACCTCAAAACCCACATGAGTTAGAAAAGTATGATGAACAACCAATTTACACAGTCATATGCCTTTGAGAGGTCAATTTTAATAACAACACCTTTAACCCATTGAGTTTTTGTGCTATGCATCCCCTCTTGTGCTTCACTAATTTCTTCATGAATCTATCTCCCCTCAAGAAAACCAAATAGTTCCTTTGAAATGGCTTTTGAAAGTATAGGGTTAATCCTCCTAGCAATCACCTTTGAAAGGACCTTATATACAAACTTGCGGAAAGAAATAAGCCGATAGTCTTCAGAGGAGCAGGCCTTTGTCCACTTTAGGGATGAGGGCTATGAAAGTAAAATTGAAAGCTACCAGAACCCTACCCTCACTTCTAGACTCCTTTACTACTTTCAACAAATCCTTGTTAATTAGACCATAAAGCTGTAAAAAAAATTCAATAGCCTTTGCACCAAGCCTTGGGATTTTGTCTTTTTCGAGGTTGGCAAGCATCACCTTCAATTCCTCCTTGGACACTCCACAAGAGTTATAATTTCTTCCTCCTCCACAAAACTTGAAAAGAATTGAGCCACTCTGATAAAAGCATCAATGTTAACCCCCTCGGGTTCCTTGAAGAGGGTTTGAAAATGGGCCCTGCTAAGAGTAGCGAGGTCTTAATAGTTTGAGATCACATGTCCCTCTTGATCCTCCATATTCCATATTTTATTGTTTAATTTTCTTCCTTTTGCATAGGCATGAAAAAACTTGGTATTCTCATCACCACAGTCCAACCATATTACTTTGCTAAAATCTCCTTCCTTCTATCTTCAGGTCTTCTTAGCTCCTCTCGGGACTCTTGAGAGCCAAAAACCTCTTCCTTTGATTCTGAAAAAGCCACAACTTTCTATTCCACCTCCACCAAGTCTTCCTCCACACTTATATGATAGTTAGATTATTTATATGCTTCGGATTGGCCTCAAATTATGTAGTAGCAGACAAGCCAAATAATGCATCAAATGAATGCCAATTGTCTCTGAACTGCTAAGAAAATCTCATTATTTTATCTAGCTAGAATTCATATTGAGAGGATTGGCATGCTTTTAATTTTTCCCTTTCACCTCTAACAAGATTGGAGCGTGACTTGATTCACCACCATAGCCCACCCATTGATGAAGAAGAGGGAACCTATGCACCAAAGTTCGCAACCAAGAATCCATCTAGTCCTTTTACCACACTCCCTTCACCAACACGATGGTTCCTCCATGTGGGTTTAAACTTAACTAGTACTATATCAATCAAGTTTTTGTGTGAAATTTTGTGTGAACAAAAATCAATGAGAGAATTAGCTCTAGCACGAGGACCCCATGATTCAGTAGCTCCCATAAAGTAATTTAAGTCTCCTTCAATAATCAAACTTTCTTCTCCCAGCACATACTTTCCAAAGAAATCATTCCAAAAGGACACTTGATCTTCATTTGACACATAAAGATTGATAAATTTAAAGCTAGTGTCCAAGTCCATTAGAAAACTCACCATACCCAAGCTAGAGGTAATATTCCAAGTGTTATGTGCTAGAATCTTTTGGGAATCCCACCCTAATGCCAAACTAGTGAATCTACTGCGGACATCCAAAGCAATGAATTTCCAAGAAACAAAGAAATACTCTAGGAGATTTGATATACACTCTCCCTCACGAATTATTTGTGGAAAAAAAGAATATTAGGATGTTCCACCTGAACTTTTCTCTTTAATGCACCTATTTTGGGATTACTTGCCAGCCCTTGACAATTGAAAGATAGGACTTTCATTTAGTAACCCCTTGTAGGGAAATCATAGCTCTAAGTGCCCCAATTATAGATGTTTATCTGCCCACAAACATCTCCTCACAAGATTTGGTTTTGGCTAAAGAAATGTGTGATTTTCTCCCCTTACTCTTAACAGATAGAGAAGAACCAAATAACTAACCAATCGCTCCTACAAAACCATTAGATATTGGAAGGACTTATCTTCATCTCAAATTATAGAGGACATCACCCTCATCCAAATCACTAGAGCACCTCGAAGAGGCATAAGTAATTGACAAAGAATACCCCAAGAAACCCCCAAAAATAGGACAAGAGACTTGCATAAGAGAAGAGCAGTGATCAGATTTTGAGTGGCCAATAAATCAGCACCTGAAGAATATTCATCCCAGTCTTTCTCTAATTCTATTAAAGAACTTACAAGGAACATGGGGTAGGGAAAAACTGTTACCAAGATTCGAAAAGCCCACACTAGCATAGATGTCATAAGCATATATATTGGTCCAAAAGCAAACATGAAGGGGCCCATCAAAGAGGCCAACATGGAGCATGGAAAAACAAATCCAATCGGCACTGAAGGCACATCCTTTGTCCAATCCTTCCTATGGAAGATAAGATTAGTAGCCCGAGCCCCTACTGCTACTATCCTTTGTTTCTTTAATGACTTATACAAAAGTTGGGGGTTTTTTGAAGGGAAGACCTTAGTTGCTAACCAAATGGCTATATTTATGGCACCTTCTGCACCTAAACAGAAGGCCCCCATAATCTAGTAATTGAACTATATATGTACCTTTTCCAATAGTCATGGTCTCATGAAGTTTTTCTTGAAGGTCCAAGCTCACAAGAATTCAAGCCACAAACATATATTGGGACTCTTTGAAAGAAAAATTGCATCTATGAACCATCCCAGGCTATTCCCCAGATTTTCAAAGCTTTGTCTATTCCACATGTGACAGTAAACCAGGGAAATGAACCCATAACGACACCACATCTAGCCTCTCCTAGCTAGCATCAAACAATAGAGTCCAAAACTTGAAAATTACAGGAGTGGAATCAATGGTCGATACCTTTGTAGCAATCTTTTCGGTCTCCACATGAGATTTGAAAATCATTTGTATCCAACCTTTGGCAAGGAGAAAGATTTCTGAAGCTTTTGTAACCTTTGGCTTGTTCTTTTCATTCCTCCACTCCTCAAGGGTCTTTAGAAAAAATTTATGGCCTAAGGCCCTTCAAACTATAAGGATTTCTTTGTGTATTCCACCACCTGAGTCATCTCAACATCATCACCCAAGCAAAGTTTTTAAGGGGCCAAAGTTTGATCACTTTTCAAGACTTTATTCTTCTTTCTTTTGGGAGAAAACTCTTGACTAACCAAGGAATGAAAGATGAGGGTCTTCAAACTCCACCCCAATCTCTACCTATCAGGGGCCATTATCATTCCCTGAGACAAAACTCTCTTGAGCCGCTGAGACCTACATTATACCTACCTCAACAAAAGGAAACTCTGCCCCTAAAAAAGAAGACCTAAAGATCATAATCATAACCACTAGAAAACCACCAGCATCTAAGGGACCCAAACCAGATGAAACCCCACCATCACCCCCTAAAAAATGGAAAACTACATCCGAGAGACCCATTGAAAAAGACTCTTGTAACCCCAGTGAATAATCACTGAAGAAGGGTGGGTTTAGAGGAGCAAAAGCCCACAAATTTACTACTTGTGAACAATAAATCTGTTTGGGGGGGTGGGGAGAGGAGGGAATCATTTACCTGAATGAGCACTAGCGAGAACCCCATACGCATGTTAGTGGAAGAGATGAAAACACTGACATTCATCCGATTTTATGTCATAGTGGGCCGCTCAAGATAAAAATAAGGTTTTGTATAATTTGGGTCTTTGTGAACGACCCGCTACACCAACACATATGACAACTAGAATCCATTCGCCTTACATTCCATGCTAAAAGCTACAACTTCCAGGCTTGTTCCCATCACCTTCCCTATGGTTCAAACCTACTTCAACCCTTCATGGCACTTTCTTGCCACTGAAACAAATAAAGTCGTTGAATCTCTTGAACATCAGCATAAAGATTGCAAATTTGCACATGTTTTTCTTGCATAGATTGATCCTAGTATAAATTAAAATAAATGAAAAATATTTTTGTTATAAAGTCTTAATTCCAAGGTTGACCATAGAGTCTTGATCTTAAGCTCGATAGGCAACATGATTGTTTTTCCATAGACAAGTTAATAAGGTGTGAACCTATAACTATTTTCTAGGTGGTGTTGTAGGTAGATACTTTATCAATCTATTAGCTTAAAGTAAATTATGTTCTATAATTTCGTGAACAAAAATGATGATGAAAGCTATTCAACCTATGATGAAAAATATTTACTTATTACATTTTTTCATTCAATAGAATGAGAAGGTAGTTTCTCTCACATCAATGTGGGATTATTTTATAAATATATTCTTAAAAGTATTATTTGATTTTATGAAAGAGGTGCAAAGACTATATGTAATTCTCTTACACAAATTGGAACAAGTATTTCTAAATTTATATGTAATTTCCTTACACAAATTGTAGCAAGTATTTCTTGTTTAATGAAATGAAATATCAATTAAATATGGCTTTGTTGTTCTAAGAGTTAAGGCTAAGAAATGAAATCCAAAGTAAATTAATAACTACCTTGGGAGACTTCTAAAGGAAACGATGATGATTTAGGACAAAATTCAATGCTAATAATTTCTTTGGGAGGCTTCTAGAATAATAATGATTATTTGGGACAAGATTCAATGCTAATAATTTCCTTGGCAGACTTCTAGAATAATAATGCTTATTTGGGACAAGAGAAGTAGACTTCTATCAAAGTTGATGTATTTTCATTATTATTTCTTCCAATGCGTGTATGGGTAAGGCTTAATGCCATAAGCTTGTGTTTTTTTTGGTCATTGAGTAAGATATATATATTGTCATTAGATAAATTTAGAGTTATTCTCTCTATTATTTTTTTTCCATGTGTGCATGAGTAAGGTTTAATGTCATAGGAATGTGTTTTTTTTAATCATATTTTTTTGGGTTCTAGAGTAATATTTATATTGTCATTAGATAAAATGGTTATTAAATCTCTTCTACATACTATGAAAATTATTTACTTATCACATGTTTCATTCAATAGAATAAATAGAATGAGAAGGTAGTTTCTCTCGTATCAATGAGTATTATTTTATAAATATTTTGTTTAAAGTTTTGTTTCATTTTCTAAAAAGGGTGCACGATTATGTGATTCCCTTATACAAATGGGATCAAACATTTTTCACTTTATATGTAATTCCCTTATACAAATTGTAATAAGTTTTTTGTACCTTTATGAAAAATAATATCAATTAAATGTCTTATTTTAAGAAATAACATTAAAAGTAAATAACTCTCAAAATTAGAGTTGCATTAATATCTCAAAAATCAATAATTTTTCAAAGTATCGCAAAAGTCAATATTAATAACTTTCTTCGAAGACTTCTAAAGGGGATGACGATGATTTGGGGCAAGGCCCCACAATAATAATTTCATTGGGAGTCTTCTAGAGTAATGATTATTTTGGACAAGAGGGTTAGGTTTCTATCGAAGTTGATGTATTCTCTCTATTATTTCTTCCCATGTGTGCATGGGTAAGGTTTATTGCCATAAGATTGTGTTTTTTTTGGGTTCTAGAGTAAGATATTTGTGTTGTCATTAGACAAATTTAGAGTTACATTCACCACTTTTAGAGTCACTAATTATTAACTCTTAAAATCTAGATCCATTATTAAATATTGTAACCTTTTGTCCAAGTAAATATCTAATTACAAACTTGGCTTATTAAAGTGCATATTCCATCTTGGTGCTTAGCATATTGACAAAGAAGCAACCATTCCTTCAACACTGGTTGGAAATCTTGCAATTTGCTTTTTTTTTCTTTTTCTTTTTCTTTATCTTTCTTATTGATTTGAAGATAGTGGAGATTTGAATGATGCTAATAGAATTTTATTGCCTTGTCTAATTGGACAAAACAAACCAACTTTGAATGATGCCCTATTTCCCCTTTTCCTTATTATTTTTTATGTCTCATTGATTGATTTGATGATGTTAATGGCGACAAACAATTTTAATTGCATCACATTATTGAGATTAGGAAAATGGAGTAGTTCCCTTCTCGAGCATGAATTGATTGGTTCATGCTTCACCTTCATCTACTAGAAGCACTTTTATTGGGGTGTTTTTTAGTCATATTTGTATTTTACGTATTAATGTTGCTTAAAGGTTTGTTTACTCACATGCATGTGCATGCATGCAAGTGCGTGCACATGGAAACTCATTTTTTTTCTAGGTATCTCTAATTTATTTCAACGTGGGATTATAAAAAGTTATCCATACTTCGATACTTATCGGATATGGAGTTTGATCATGCATCCAACAAGTTCCTACACTTGAAGTTTACTTTATATGAATTCCCATATACAAATTGGACAAAAGAAAACAACTTTGAATGATGCACTATTTCCCCTTTTCCTTATTATTTTTTATGTCTCATTGATTGATTTGATGATGTTGATGGCGACAAACAATTTTAATTGCATCACATTATTGAGATTAGGAAAATGGAATAGTTCGCTTCTCGAGCATGAATTGATTGATTCATGCTTCATCTTCATCTAGTAGAAGCACTTTTATTGGGGTGTTTTTCAGTCATATTTGTATTTTATGTATCAATGTGGCTTAAAGGTTTGTTTACTCACATGCATGTGCATGCATGCAAGTGCGTGCACATGGAAACTCATTTTTTTTCCAGGTATCTCTAATTTATTTCAACACGGGGTTATAAAAAGTTATCCAAACTTCGATACTTATCGGATATGGAATTTGATCATGCATCCAACAAGTTCCTACACTTGAAGTTTACTTTATATGAATTCCCGTATATAAATTGTAACAAGTATTTCTTACCTTTATGAAAAAGGATATCAATTAAATATGTCCTATTCTAAGAAATAAAATCAAAAGTAAACTACTCTCAAAATTAGATTTCAGTGAGACCCTCGGACACATGTCAGTGGATGAGATAGAAACACTGACATTCATTTGATTCTATGTCATATTGGGCCGCTCAAATAAAAATTAGGTTTTGTATAATTTGGGGTTTTGTAAATAACCCGCTACACCAACACATATGACAACTAGAATCAAACTGCCTTACATTACCTGCTAAAAAACTACAACTTCTAGGATCATTCCCATCATCTTCCCTACGCTTCGAACCTAGTTCAACCCTTCATGATGCTTCCTTGCCACTGAAACAAACAAGGGCCACATAGTAGCTAGTACTTGTCACTTAGCTTAAACATAACTTTATTAAACAAAAAAATAACAAAGACATATTTCATCACAAAAAATAAAATAACTAATAAAATATTGTATTGTTTGAATGCCATCACCAAAAATTATATATATGATTAACTAATATTGTTTATATTAACATACTATATCTTGTGTGTATTATATATATTATATATATATGTTTTTATATAATAAATAAGTCATTTTAAATTGAAAATATTGTGAAAAAAATATAATTCATGAAGATAGAAATAATAGAAAAAAAGAAAAAAGTTAAAAAAAACAAAAATAATTCCTAAATGTTTAAACTATGGATAAGAGTCATAAATTTTTGGTCAAAGACAAACTAATACCCAGTCAAAGGCAAAATGGAATGTATTGTACCATGAAGGTACAATAAGTCATTTTAAATTGAAAATATTGTGAAAAAGTTATAATTCATGAAAAGAGAAATAATAGAAAAGAAGTTAAATAGAAAAGAAAGAAAACAAAAAACAAAAAACCTAGTAACTAATAGAAATAGAAATTACTAAACAACCCATAATAAGACCTTAACCAATCACCTTACAAATAAATAAATTTAAATAATAATAAAATATAGCAAAAATTGAATTCCTATTTTTAAACTATGGATAAGTGCCATAAATTTTTGGTCAAAGACAAACTAATATCTAGTCAAAGGAAAAATTGAATGTGTTATGCCATGCCTGCAACAAGTATAATAAAGTTGTTGAATCTCTTGGACATTAGCATAAAGATTGAAAAGTTGCACATATGTTTTTCTTACTTAGATTGATCCTAGTATAAATTAAAATAAATGAAAAATATTTTTGTTATGAAGTCTTAATTCCAGGGTCGACCTTAGAGTCTTGATCATAAGCTCAATAGGAAACATGATTGTTTTTCCATAGACAAGTCATAAGGTGTGAACCTACAACTATTTTCTAGGTGGTGCTGTAAGTACATACTTTATCAATATATTATCTTAATGTAAATTATTTTTCTATAATTTTGTGAACACAAATGATGATGAAATCTATTCAACCTATGATGAAAAATATTTACTTATTACATATTTTCATTCAATAGAATGAGAAGGTAGTTTCTCTCATATCAATACGTAATTATTTTATAAATATATTATTTAAAACATGTATTTGTTTTTTTTGTAAATGTGCAAAGAACATAAATAATTCTCTTTCACAAATTGGAACAAACATTCAATGAAATGAGAAGATAGTTTCTTTCATGTCAATGTGATTATTTCATAAATATATTTTTAAAAGTATTATTTGATTTTTCTAAAAAAAAGTGCAAATACTATATGTAATTCTCTTACACAAATTGGAACAAGTATTTCTAAATTTATATGTAATTTCCTTATACAAATTGTAGCAAGTATTTCTTGTTTAATGAAATGAAATAATAATTAAATATGGCTTAGTTGTTTTAAGAGTTAAGGCTAAGAAATGAAAACCAAAGTAAACTAATAACTACCTTTGGAGACTTCTAAAGGAAATGATGATTATTTAGGACAAGATTCAATGCTAATAATTTCGTTGGGAGTCTTCTAGAATAATAATGATTATTTAGGATAAGAGAAGTAGACTTCTATCCAAGTTGATGTATTTTCTTTATTATTTCTTCCAATGTGTGTATGAGTAAGGTTTAATGCCATACGTTTGTATTTTTTTTGGTTTTTGAGTAAGATATATGTATTGCCACTAGATAAATTTAGAGTTATTTTCTCCATTATTTCTTTCCGTGTGTGCATGAGTAAGGTTTAATGTCATAGAAATGTTTTTTTTTAATCATGTTTTTTTGGGTTCTATAATAAAATATTTATATTGTCATTAGATAAAATGGTTATCAAATCTACTCTACCTACTATGAAAATTATTTACTTATCACATGTTTTCATTCAATAGAATAAATAAAATGAGAAAGTAGTTTCTCTCCCATCAATGAGTATTATTTTATAAATATTTTATTTAAAGTTTTGTTTGATTTTCTAGAAAGGGTGCAAGATTATATGTGATTCCCTTATACAAATGGGAACACGTATTTTTTACTTTATATGTAATTCCCTTATACAAATTGTAACAAGTATTTCTTACTTTCATGAAAAAGAATATCATTTAAATATGTCTTATTGTAAGAAATAAAATCAAAAGTAAACAGCTCTCAAAATTAGAGTTGCATTAATATCTCAAAAATCAATAATTTTTCAAAGTATCTCAAAAGTCAATATTAATAACTTTCTTCGAAGACTTCTAAAGGCAATGATGATGATTTGGGGAAAGACCCCACAATAATAACTTCATTGGGATTCTTCTAGAGTAATGGTGATTATTTGGGACAAGAGAAGTAGGTTTCTATCAAAGTTGATGTATTATATCTATTATTTCTTCCCATGTATGCATGGGCAAGGTTTATTGCCATAAAAATTGTGTTTTTTTGGGTTCTAGAGTAAGATATTTGTATTGTCATTAGATGAATTTAGAGTTACATTCACCATTTTTAGAGTCACTAATTATTAACTCCTAAAATCTAGATCCATGATTAAATATTGTAACCTTTTGTCCAAGCTAAATATCTAATTACAAACTTGGCTTATTAAAGTGCATATTCCATCTTGGAGCTTAAGATATTGACAAAGAGGCAACCATTCCTTGAACATTGGTTGGGAATCTTGCAATCTACCTTTTTTTTACCTATTTTTATTTATCTTTCCTATTTATTTGAAGCTAGCAGAGATTTGAATGATGTTACTAGAATTTTATTTTCTTGTATAATTGGACAAAATAAACCAAATTTGAATGATGCCCTATTTCCCCCCTTTTCTTTATTATTTTTTATGTCTCATTGATTGATTTGATGCTGATGGCGACAAACAATTTTAATTGCATCACATTATTGAGATTAGGCAAATGAACTAGTTCCCTTCTCGAGCATGGACTGATTAGTTCATGCTTCATCTTCATCTACTAGAAGCACTTTTATTGGGGTGTTTTTTAATCACATTTGCATTTTCCGTATCAATGTGGCTTAAGGGTTTGTTAACTCACATGCATGTGCATGCATGCAAGTGTGTGCACATGTAAACACATTTGTTTCTTGTATCTCTAGTTTATTTCAATGCAGGGTTATCAAAAGTTATCCAAACTTAGATACTTATTGGATATGGAATTAATCATGCATCCAACAAGTTCCTATACTTGAAGTTTAATTTATATGTAATTCCCTTATACAAATTGTAACAAGTATTTCTTACCTTTATGAAAAAGGATATCAATTAAATATGCCTTATTTTAGGAAATAAAACCAAAAGTAAACAAATCTCAAAATTAGATGTCAATGAGACCCCGGACACATGTCAGTGGAAGAGATGGAAACACTTAAATTCATCAGGTTTTATATCATAGTGGGTCGCTCAAAATAAAAAAAATAGGGTTTTGTATCATTCGGGGCTTTGTGAATGACCCGCTACACAACACATGACAACTAGAATCCAACCGCCTTACATTTCCTACTAAAAAAATACGACTTCTAAGCTCGTTCCCATCATATTCCCTACGGTTCGAACCTACTTCAACCCTTCATTGCGCTTCCTTGCCACTGAAGCAAATAAAGTTGTCGAATCTCTTGGACATCAGCATAAAGATTTAAAAGTGCACATATGTTTTTCTTGCTTAGATTGATCCTAGTACAAATTAAAATAAATGAAAAATATTTTTGTTATAAAGTCTTAATTCCAAGGTTGACCTTAGAGTCTTGATCTTAAGCTCAATAGGCAACATGCTTATTTTTGCATAGACAAGTTCACAAGGTATGAAGTTATAACTAATTTCTAGGTGGTGTTGTAAATACATACTTTATCAATCTATTAGCTTAAAGTAAATTATTTTCTATAATTTCGCAAACAAAAATGATGATGAAATATATTCAACCTATGATGAAAAATATTTACTTATTATATATTTCATTCAATAGAATGAGAAAGTAGTTTCTCTCATATCAATGTGTAATTATTTTGGTGTAATTATTTTATAATATATTATTTAAAAGTTTTATTTGATGTTTTTTTTTAAAAGGTGCAAAGACCATATGTAATTCTCTTTCACAAATTGGAACAAATATTTTTCATTGAATTGAATGAGAAGGTAGTTCTCTCAATATAATTTTGTGGTTATTTTATAAATATGTTTTTAAAAAGTATTATTTGATTTTCTAAAAAAAGGTGCAAAGACTATATGTAATTCTTTTACCCAAATTGGGACAAGTATTTCTAAATTTATATGTAATTTCCTTACATAAATTGTAGCAAGTATTTCTTGTTTAATTAAATGAAATATCAATTAAATATGACTTAGTCATTTTAAGAGTTAAGGCTAAGAAATGAAATCCAAAGTAAACTAATAACTACCTTAGGAGAATTCTAAAGGAAATGATGACGATTTGGAACAAGACTCAACCCTAATAATTTCCTTGGGAGTCTTCTAGAATAATAATGACTATTTGTGACAAGAGAAGTAGACTTCTATCAAAGTTGATGTATTTTCTTTTAATTTCTTCCAATTAGTGTATGGGTAAGGTTTAATGCCATAAGCTTGTGTTTTTTTTGGTTCTTGAGTCAGATATATGTATTTTCATTAGATAAATTTAGAGTTATTCTCTCTATTATTTCTTTCCATGTGTGCATGAGTAAGGCTTAATGTCATAGGAAAGCATTTTTTTAGTCATGTTTTTTTGGGTTCTAGAGTAAAATATTTCTATTGTCATTAGATAAAATGGTTATCAAATCTGTTCTACCTACTATGAAAAATATTTACTTATCACATGTTTTCATTCAATAGAATAAATAGAATGAGAAGGTAGTTTCTCTACTATCAATGACTATTATTTATAAATATTTTTATTTGAAGTTTTGTTTGATTTTCTAAAAAGGGTGCAAGATTATATGTGATTCCCTTATACAAATGGGAACAAGTATTTTTCATTTTATATGTAATTCCCTTGTACAAATTGTAACAAGTATTTCTTACCTTTATGAAAAATAATACCAATTAAATATGTCTTATTTTAAGAAATAAAATCATAAGTAAACAACTCTCAAAATCAGAGTTGCATTAATATCTCAAAAATCAATATTTTTTCAAAATATCTAAAAAGTCAATATTAATAACTTTCTTTGGAGACTTCTAAAGGCAATGACGATGATTTGGGGCAAGACCCCACACTAGTAATTTCTTTGGGAGTCTTCTAGAGTAATGATGATTATTTGGGGACGAGAAGTAGGTTTCCATCAAAGTTGATGTATTCTCTCTATTATTTCTTCCCATGTGTGCATGGGTAAGGTTTATTGCCATAATATTGCTTTTTTTTCTTGGGTTCTAGAGTAAGATATTTATATTGTCATTAAATGAATTTAGAGTTACATTCACAATTTTTAGAGTCACTAATTATTAACTCCTAAAATCTAGACCCATGATTAAATATTGTAACCTTTTGTCCAAGCTAAATATCTAATTACAAACTTGGCTTATTAAAGTGCATATTACATCTTGGTGCTTATAATATTGACAAAGTGGCAACCATTCCTTGAACAGTGGTTGGGAATCTTGTAATCTGTTTTTTTTCCCTATTCCTATTTATCTTTGTTATTGATTTGAGGCTAGTAGAGATATGAATGATGTTAATAGAATTTTATTGCCTTGTATAATTGGACAAAAGAAACCAACTTTGAATGATGCCCCATTTCCCCCCTTTTCTTTATTATTTTTTATGTATTGTTGATTGATTTGATGTTGATGACGGCAAGCAATTTTAATTGCATCACATTATTGAGATAAGGCAAATGGATTAGTTCCTTTCTCATGCATGAATTGATTGGTTCATGGTTCATCTTCATCTACTAGAAGAACTTTTATTGGGGTGTCTTTTTAGTCATATTTGTATTTCCCGTATCAATGTGGCTTAAACGTTTGTTTATCACATGCATGTCCATGTATGCAAGTGTGTGCACATGGAAACTTATTTTTTTCATGTATCTCTAGTTTATTTCAATGGGGGGTTATCAAAAGTTATCCAAACTTAGATACTTATTGGATCATGTATCCAACAAGTGCCTACTCTTGAAGTTTGAGTACACCTATATGAAGATAAATAAAAAATATGATAAAAAGTAGGATTTCTTTCCTTCTATTGTCGTTGCAACAATGACGCTCCAAACTTTTTGCCTTAGTCAATTTCAGAGCCTACATGAATTGTTGTTTTAAGCTATCTTGTGTCATATTCTTAATTTTTCATGTTTTTCCTAAGTTTCAATCATCCTTGCAACATTCCAAAGTCTCACTTTTCCTCCTAGGTCAAAGTTTCTAAGTTTCATCTTCTTATCTTTGGAAGCGCTTGTGTCGTCTTTAGAAATATAAGAAAAGAACTAGCTTTCTTTTACCTAGTGATTAACTTTCTTCTCTTGACATGAATATCACACACAAGCAAGAAAGCACAATCTTTTCTCCTAGAGAAAGTGCACTTTCTAAACTTAGTAGTTATGCAAGCACTAATGAAGGAAACTACGCCCTCTTGAGTAAGAGCACACTTCAAAATCTCAGTGGAGAGCACTTCCATAACTCAGTTGAGTGCACTTCTTATCCATAAAGGCAACACACTCCTTGTTAATAGAGACCACACCCTCCTTGTTCTCGGAAAGTGCACCCTCTTTGTGCGCATGCATGCTCCCTTCTTTGTATGCATTAAGTTGCTTTGCATGTGAATTATTTTATAAGTTTCCCAACTCATTATTCATTCTCATCATCACTTTTCACTATAGGTTGAGCACATCTTCTCACCACACAAAGTTTTGCTTCAATCTTGATCACAAGTGCGTGGATTCTTGATAAGTTTTGCAACGTGTAGCTTTTGTTCGGTTTTGTTGTTTTTAGTGGAATTGTTGTTTTCCTTAGTGGTGTTTCAATTTTTTTTCACAAATGATGTGTCGTTTTCATCTGTACTTCCTCCTACAAGTGTCTTATTTCCATCACAAGTGGCTTTTCTTGTGAAGCTTCACATTCCATGACCTTTCACCTTCCAGTCATGATTGCGACATAACCTATAAATACTTGCAACTCTTGTCTTTCGTTGTTAATGTTCCTTGAATTGATGTTGACCTTCACTTAACATTTTTGAGCTTTGTTTTTGCGAGAGTGCACTTTTGGAAAATAAGGACCCTCTCTTCATCAAAATTGCACTCAACAAGAAAGCAACCCCTTCCCAAAGCACACAATGCACTTTCAAGCAACAATTGGGCATTGTTGTCCACTATCACTGCACCTTGTGCCCTCACTAGATCTATCTGGTGCACTATGCACTCTCAAGCATCAATGTTTCCCTCCTGGTTCATTATTGTTGCGCCATGCTTCCAAGCAACCTTTGTATCTCTCTCCAAGAGTGCACAACACAGTGTTAAGCCTCAATAAGGCCTTGTCTACTCACTATTTTCCTGACATGACCCCTCTCTTGTTTCCTTGGCGCAGTGCACACATCTAGTGGATAGTAAAGCCACCCTGTCTTGATTTAATAGGCTTTACTTCCAACTTTCCCAATTCTGTCCTTAATCACATCTTTTGAATGTAATAGTTAGGGGATTTCTTGAAACTAATTGTTGTTCACAATGAGTGAATTTCCACTTGTAGGTGCCACATATACAAAATACATCACCTTCTCTTCATTTGTCGAGACAATGCCTCCTACCACCCGTCAAGCTACATCAAAAGACATTTTAGAAGCTAGTACTGAGGAGGCATTGGAAATTAATAAGCCAAGTATCCATATCCTTCCATATACACAATGCTTCACTGATAAATATTTAAAGGTCTCACAGAATGGCACTAAATATGCTTTCATGCAAAAGATATTCTTAGAAGACTTGGAAGAAATGGAAGTGTGCATAAATATCAAGAGGTTCAAGATACATAAAGTTGCATGCAGATTTCTAGTGATGCCTTGTGTATAAGTTATCGAATGGATCCTGTTACACATGGATAGAAAGAATTTGGTCCTCAGCGGAAATTAGATTTCTACTTACCATCCGCATGACATTCATTCTTATTACAAGATGGTAAGACCAAGGGAGTATGAAAACACACAATTTTTGTAACTTGGGAAAATCTCAATACCAAGGAAGTTATCAAATCCTGGTGCCAAGAGCCTGCAATATTCCACTAGAGACCAAGTGTGCTTTATCAGACCAAATATTTGAGAAAGGTTTATGATCCAGGTGGCTCCATGGACACACACAAGACAAGGAGGGCTTATGAAAGCTCAAAAATCAAAGTGACCACAATGATTTCGAACTAGGACCAAAGTGTAGATCTCGTCATCTTGATTGTAGTGGTGTGAATGGTTCGTTAAACCGAGTCTGTATGCGAAAGTTAGAAGCAATCAAAGTTCGGTTGAATTTTTGTTGACAAGGTAGGCTTAAGGAGGCCACAATTTGGACAAAACCTGGTCACCATATTCTGGCCAACCTGGGCCAGGTTTCGAGCAAAATTGTGGCCTTGTTAAAATGACTCCTTCTGTCAAAAAACTGAATTTTCAAAAAGGCCCAGTTCCATTTATATAACAAAAAAAAATATAAAAAAAGGGCAGGTGGCGAGCCACCAACCCTGCCACCCCAACCCGTAATTGTAACAACAATATTAATGATGGAGGGGCGTTCCATGACCCTCGGCCCCTCCGCTCATCCCACAGAACAAACAAACAACAACAGGATGAGCGGCCATCACCTCGCCACCCCACAACCCTCATAACCATCCTACAGAACCACAATGAAACCACGTGGCACATAAAACAAATAATGCGGAGTTGGGGAGGGTCAAATTCCATTGAAAAATTATGGAGATGGAGGTGGGTACGATGGGTGGGCCGCCCAAGGCGGACCTGACCCAATCGAAACTTAAATTTATTTATTTTTTGTTTGTAATGTATGAAAAAGGGAGGAGGCTGGGCGATACCTCCTCCATATGAACCGAGCTCCTTAACCAACTCAACTAACCATCACTTGGGAAAATCCACCAGCCAAGTTTTATTTAAACACAGTTTGTTAGTGTGCCTAGAAGTAGGAGGCAGTGCACGCAGTTCGAGGCAACATTTTGTAGGAGGGCCGAATTTTCACTTTGTCAGTTTTTGACAAATTTTATATGGTTTCAACACTTCTTGACGCCACGAACGTAATGGCGTTGTCAGTTTCTCCATCAGAGTTCTACATTTTTCGGCCATTTTTCAGTATAGAGGTGGAACCATCACTACTGTAGAAATAAGGAGCGGAACCATGATCCTTGAAATTTTCCTGAGGAGGTAATTTTTATCCATGTTGGAATATAGTAAAATTTATAGTCATTTTTCATGGTTTTCGGTAGGGATTGCAATGGTGAGGGTAGATTCACCTTTTGAGTTGCAGATTTCCAGTCCACCCATGGAGTAGAATCTTTGAGGATCTAGGGGAAATTTAAAAGATTCCTTGAGCCCCAGATTCTCAGTTTCTCAGAATTCAGAAATTTGATAGTCGATTTTGCACTATTCAACGCCACAAATCTGATGGTGCATTCAAATTTTTTCTCATTCTATTCTTCAACCACTTTTTTAAGTGGAATGTAGGTGTCAATATTCATGTACGAGCAACCATTTCCATGCGATTGATGCTGTGAGGTCGATGGCACGAACAACTTCAGCAGTTTGACATCCTCTTCTTCAGATGGCCCTGGATGTGAGGTATATGTAGTGTGTTCATGTACTTCTTTTTCTATGCATTGTGCTACACAGATCCCTGTTTGATGCTTGATGTGGGATCTTGTTTCTTACTCGTTTTCATGATTCGTGCTTGATGTGATGCAAAATCATCTGTGTGATGTACTTGTTGTCATGATTTGTCATGTTGTGTTTGAGATCCCTTTGTTGTATGTTGATGGGATACTCATGTTGTCGTCATGTATGTTTACATTGAGATCACTTTTATACCATGTTGATGGGATGCTCATCGTGCATGAGTATATGTCATACTGATAGGAGTCCTTTTGAATGAGAGTTTCCTGCAGTGGAACATCTCTTGGAGCCACTCCTGCGTGAGGGAATTTTTCCTTGTATGATAACGACATCACCTCTATGTACATCACTATTGACAACACTTAATGTAGTGGCCTACACCATCTTGACATTGGGGCTTGGAGACGTAGTCCCTCCTAGACGAACTCCATTATCAACGACTTATGTTTTCATGTGTTGATGATTGACATGTTCCTCTTCTTTAAAACATGCACATGTATTCATTTATGTTATTTTAAAAATGCAATTTAACACATCACAAAAGTAAAAGGTCTTGGAAGGTTCCGTTGTCACACCCATACCTAGATCAAGTGGTATTAGAGAGGTCTTTGCGTTGATGTGAATTGCGGCGTGAAAAATGGAACATGCAGTGACAGAGGATGAAAAAGTGATGTACGAGACCATGCTCAAAATTTCCAAAAGAGTGGAAATAATGTATGAAATTCTATAGAAAGAGACAAAGGAAAAGGAGAGATTGCAGCTTCAGTTGCAAGCCACGGAAGAGGCCCGGGAAGAACTGAAGCACAACAACCAAAACCTTCAAATAGAGAATGCTAAATTGAAAATGTTTCTACATGAAGAGAAAGAGAAGAAACATAGTTTTCTATGACAATAACAAGAAAAGGATGAGGCCTTGGAAAAGCTGCAGCGTGACCCATGTGAGGTAAAAAGTAGTTCTCTGAATTCATGTATGTGTCCTGATGATGATTTCATTATTTTTGAAAATCATACCACAGGAATTGGCTCCAAACTGTTGAAGAGAATGGGATATGAAGGAAAAGGTTTGGGCATTAATGGCCAAGGCATTGTCAACCCCATAAAAGTAGAAGAATTACACCATCAGGCAGGACTTGCGTATGTTAGAAAGGAAGTTTGGGAATGCGTCGCGACAACTAGCGAACCACCAACAACAGATGATAAGAAACCCTCATCAGTTCTTTCCAAATCGACAGAGGAGGTAAAAGATGTTGATTTCCTTTCAGTTTTTCCGTCACATAGTATGATTTATGTTGGAGATTTGGAGATCCCAATTACAGGGAAAAACATGAGGCTCCTTACAAGGATGAGGCATAAGGAGGAAGAAAAACTTGGCGTTAATAACCAAGGCATAGCTCAACAATTGGAGGTTGTGCAGAGACCTCAGTTTGCAAGCTTGAGATACACCAAGGGTGAATGCTCTAAGGTGTCACATGCTTTCGAGACATCGTCGAAGTCGTCGAGGAAAGAGAATAATGGGAAAACATCCCCATCATTCCATGGAAGTTTCCATTACAGGGTAAGAGCTGAGGCAAGCTCTCATCTCTCCATAATTACACCAGAGATGGCAAGGAAAGGTATAACTAGTTTCGATATTCGAATGGTCATTTCGATTATAATCATGTTTTTGATGATGAACGTAAAACATGGAATCAAAAATCATGTACCTTTTGTGGATTACATGACCATATATTTTCTAAGTGTTGAAAAAGAATGACAACACACAAAAGGATGAGGCATGAAGGACCCTCTCAACAATAGGTAAAGAAACATGTTAAACATATTTGGAGGGAGAAGACTTATTGCAGTCATTGTGACAGAAGTGGCCATCAAAGAGCCACTTGTTGGAGGCTCCATCCAGAGTAGCACCTTAAAGACAAAGTGTCGGTGCATGAACTAGGTGAAACGATTGATCGAAAAGCAAGACCATCACAGGATGATGACCCGTTCACCTTGATAAGTGAAAAATCGTTTCTAGACATGTTAGCGTTTCATGGTCATACTTTTGTAAATCATTTGTTGCATTTTAAAATATAAAAGTGATGATGTGTTTTCCATCACTTGTTCAACAACATTGATGTCTGGTCTTATTTTGTGTTGCATGATAAACTGTGAAATTGATGTTGTGTTTCCATCACTTGTCAAAACAATAGTGTTTGGCCTTATGTTTGTAAATCATATGTTGTAGTGATGATGAATTTTCCATCACTTGCTAAAGCAACAATGATATGTTGGCCTTGTTTTCATAGCTGGGGTATTGCGTCCATCTTGATGTAAACTTGACCACTGAGTATGTGTTATGAACTCATGGCAAGTATGAGATGCTTGGGTTATTATTTGGTCATGAAAGTCAAGCATGTAATTTGCGAAACAATGTACTACAAGTTACAGAGGTGGTAGGTGTCAGCTCATTGCTTAAGGTTCTGAAGAACAAAGGTGAAGGAGATGGAAGCGAGGCCTTTCAGGACACTTGCAATGCAGACAAGGTACAAAGAAGTTGCATATTATTTTTCATGCTTTTGGAGGACCAAAAGCTCCTTAGTGGGGAGGATTGATTCAGGTGGCTCCAGGGACACACATAGGACAAAGAGGGCTTATGAAAGCTCGAAAATCAAAGTGATCAAAATTATTTCAAACTAGGACCAAAATGTAGATCTCATCATCCTGATTGCGGTGGTATTAACGGTTCGTCAAACTGAGTCTGTATTCTAAAGTTAGAAGCAGTCAAAGTTTGGTTGACTTTTTGCTGACTGAGCAGGCTTAAGGAGGCCACAATTTGGACAGAACCTGACCACCAGATTTCGGCGAACCTGGGCTAGATTCCGGGTGAAATTGTGGCCTTGTTAAAATGACTCCTTCGGTAAAAAAATCAAATTTTCAAAAAGGCCCAGTTCCATTTATATAACAAAAAAAAATATAAAAAAGGGGGGGGGGGTGGCAGGCCACCACCAACCCCGCCACCCCAACCTGTAATTGTAACATAAATATTAATGATGGAGGGGTAGGCCATGACCCCCGGCCCCTGCCCCCATCCCATGGAACAAACAAACAACAGCAGGGTGGGTGGCCACGACCCCGCCACCCCACAACCCTCATAACCATCCCACAAAACCACAATGATACCACGGGGCACATAAAGCAAATAATGCGGAGTTGGGTAGTTCCAACTTCCCATTAAAAAATTATGGAGATGGAGGTGGGTATGGTGGGTGAACCGCCCAAGGCGGGCCTAACCCAACTGAAACTTAAATTTATTTATTTTTTGTTTGTAATGTATGAAAAAAAGAGGAGGCGAGGTTTGACCGCCCAACCTCCTCCATAGGAACTGGGCTCCTTAACCAACTCAGCTAATCATCACTTGGGAAAATCCATCGGTTAAGTTTTATTTAAACATAGTTTGTCATTGTGCTCAGAAGGAGGAGGCAATGCACGTAGTTCGAGGCAACATTTTGCGCGAGGGTCGAATTTTCACTTTGTCAGATTTTGACAAATTTTATATGGTTTTAGCACTTCTCGATGCCATGAACACAATGGAATTGTTCGTTTCTCCATTAGAGTTCTGCATTTTTGGGCCATTTTTTAGTATGGAGGTGGAACCATGACTGCTGTAGAAATAGGGAGCGGAACCATGATCCTTGAAATTTTCCCGAGGTAATTTTTCTCCATGTCGAAATATAGTCAACTTTACGGTCGTTTTTCATGGTTTTCCGTAGGGATCGCAATGGAAAGGGCATATTCACCTTTTGAGTTGCAGATTTCCAGTCCATCCATGGAGTAGAATCTTTGAGGAATCTAGGGGGAACCTAAAAGATTCCTTGAGCCCCAGATTCTCAATTTCTCAGAATTCAGAAATTTGATAGTCAATTTTGCACTATTTGACGCCACAAATCTGATGGTGCGTTCAAATTTTTCATTGTCTCATTCTATTCTTCAGCCACTTTTCTAAGTGGAATGCATGTGTCACCATTCATGTGTGAGCAACCATTTCCATGCGATTGATGCCGTGAGATCGATGGCACAAATGGCTTTAGTAGTTTGACATCCTCTTCTTCAGATGGCCCTGGATGTGAGGTATATGCAGTGTGTTCATGTACTTCTTTTGCTATGCATTGTGCTGCATAGATCCCTGTTTGATGATTGATGTGGGATTTTGTTTCTTACTCATTTTCATAATTCTTGCTTGATGTGATGGAGAATCATTTGTGTGATGTACTTGTTGTCATGATTCATCATGTTGTGTTTGAGATCCCTTTGTTGTATGTTGATGGGATAATCATGTTGTCGTCATGTATGTTTGCATTGAGATCCCTTTTATACCATGTTGGTAGGATGCTCATTGTGCATGAGTTTATTTCATACTGATAGGAGTCCTTTTGAATGAGAGTTTCCTGCAGCAGAACATCTCTTGGAGCCACTCTTGCGTGAGGGCATTTTTTCTTGTATGCTAATGACATCGTCTCTATGTACATCATCACTATTGAAAAAACTTAATGCAGCGGCCTACACCATCTTGACATCAGGGATCAGAGACATAGTCCCTCCTGGACGAACTCTGTTATCAACAGCTTACATTTTCATGTGTTGATGATTGACATGTTCCTCTTCTTTACAACATGCACATGTTGGTAAGCTCCAGTATTGCAGCAATGACGCTGCAACTCCTGGGACTCCCTACTTTTTTTTATCAACTCGGTAGTTCATAACAAACTTGGAAGCGGTAGTGCTGTATGCACAAGTACTAGCTCTTACTGTAGGTTGTCACTTGATTAACTGGCACAAGTTCGCTAGGAGCTTAAGCCAACTTCTCTGAGTTCTCAGAAGAAGCTTTTAACTGTGATGGAAGAAAGCTAACTCAAAAGAGGCTATTCTACTTTTTGAAAGAAGATGAAAACTGAAAGGAAACGCAAACCCTAGCAAACCCTAGTTTTACCCACTAACCCTACTTTTGCAATAAAAAGAGATGAAACTACTGAAATGGATGCCATTGACTACTGAAAAGGTAAAATGTATGTATTTAAGCTACTTCAGAAGGCAAATGTGGAAAAATAATATTTTTTTTACTTTTGAGCAATTTTATGTAGAATTATTATGCTTGTGTTTTAACTATTTGTGACTGTGCAGAGGTTTGGTGGCGAAGGGAGATGGAGTTGGCTTTTGCAGGAGGTTGAGAAGGTGTGGAGAGGACCTAAGGAGTCCTTAGTACCATTCTGGAGATTTCCATTGCGATCAGAATTTGAAAAATCGCTCGCATGAACTTCTACAAGAGGCTGCAGGGGATCTACATCAAGTTCTACAGGAGGAGGCCACAAGTGGTTTTTGGAGGTTTGAAGGAGGAAAAATGGTGGGAAAAGGGAAATGAAGGTTGGATGGAGGTGTTAAAGGGTCTAGGACTCTGTCAATGAATTCCAAACATGAAATAGATGGTTGGATTTGTTCAGTGGTCAAGGAAGCAATTTTGAACAAGAACGTCGAAATTAGGGCAGTTTGGGAAAGTATGGCGAATGAGTGGAGGAAATCTTGAGAGATGGACTAGAGCAGGTTGGGTGATGGAAGAATGATAAGCTAGGGGGTTCTACAAGTGAGCTGTGTTAGCGTTTGAAATTTCACCTTAGGCTGAAAAAGGCAAACCTCAAGGCAACATCAAACCTTTTAGCCTCGTAGC
>APFE030671446.1:31659-57158 GCA_000404065.3 Pinus taeda | reverse complement strand
TGTAACTTTTCATGCCAAATCCAAAAATGCTGAGTTTTTGCCAAACGGAGCTACGATGACAAAGGGTCTCGCCGGGGGTGAGACCCGTTGAGAAGCCAAAACCTGTAAATTTCCAAAAAAATTCAAAAATTACCCAAAATTCTCAAAAAAATTTGGGATTTGTGCTGTAGCTGATGCTAGTGAGTGCCATGATCCTTGAGGGATGCCTCTGCCAAGATACGAAGTGGATTGGTCCTTTTCTTCTGCCTAAGAGCCTCGGACCACCTTCTTTGGAACATTTTCATTCTAACCTTGCATACATGCATCCTTGCCCAATAGTGAGTCTTCATGTTTCTCAGCAACTTGTTATTTTGATTGGCCTTAGCTAACAGCCTTTTCAAATGAGCATTATCCCAAATAAGCATAGATTCTCGATCTATGGGTCTCAAGTCACTGGGTCTCTTGCGAGCCAATTCCCGGTCTTCACGAATCTTTTGCAGCTCATATAAGTCTATTCATTTGCAAGATTTGAGTTTAAAATCATAGCATGAGGGCTTACATCCATCACCATCCACAAAAATGATGTGTAAAGAGCCTACCTTGAACAAATTTGATGACTTGGAGTAAGATTGGGAAATTGTTTTGAAGTTTGCAGCAAGACAACTCAACGGGTCTCGCACTGCCCAACGGGTCGCGCCCGTTGTATTTTTGCACTGTGGAGGGGTGCTGGACGGGTCTCGCACCTCCCAACGGGTTGCACAGACCTCTCAACGGGTCTCGCACTGCTCTGCTGCCCGAAATCACTGCAATTCCGCTCCTTTCGCCTATCACTCTCTCAAACCCTCTCTTACAAGCTTTCAAATGCACAATGAGAGTGAAAGGGGGGCACATATCTTTTATAAACTTCATTTGAAAAAAAAATTCATCCATAAACCCACTTTATAAGGTTTCCTTTTGACACTTTTTAAAAACACTGATTTTGGTTTCCTTTATCCTGAATTTGACTTTTTGAGTGCTTTGACTTGATTCTTTTTGCAGGTAGATCATCTGAAGGACCTTGGCAAGGGGACCAGGGTTGCAGTTTGTCTGTTTGAAGACTTTGAAATTTCATCACTTATTTACAAAACTGAGAAAATGACCTTGGGCTTTAAAAATAGAGTTTTTAAATCCAAGGTAAAAATTGACTGTACAAGATAAAAATATCGAGGAAACATGTTAACAAACCTCCCTCTAGCTTGCTGAGTACTCATGGATTTTCAGAGACATGACCTTGCAGAGACAAATGACCAAAACCCTAGACCTAGGACTTTGACAATAAAACACATCAAGACAATTTTGAGAAACTTTAATAACTGATATGACCTGATCCAGCAAAGCCAAGAGGGGCATAAAGGCCAGCTCCTCCATCAGGGTTATGGCATGCCTAACGGGATGCAAAATTTGACACTAATGAGACACCTACTAATGCAAATGCAAAGAGCTTTTTGATCACTGATGGAGGGCTTTCAAGACCGACACTAACACAACATGAAGCCCTTCACGAATGAGGTATTGTGTGACATTGCTCCCCTTGATGTTTGTGATGTATTATTGGGCCAACCATACTTGTGGAATTGACATGTTGTCCATAAATCAAGGCCTCGTGTTGTTATTGTTACTTTGGGAGATAAGTTGTACAGGATACCAGAGGTAGAACCACCTACCACCATATCTTTGGTTACTGCAAAACAATGCAATAAGCTCATTTCCAAAACCAGGAAATTTGTTTTCCTGATGATAGCCCTCAAGGAAAGAAGAAGACAATGGCCACAACCTCCAGACAGGGCCCCTCCACACAACAACTACAGATGGACAAGGTCATATAGGAGTACGAGGACATCTTCACCTCCCCCATAGGGGTTCCTCTGCATTGTCAGGTCAAGCACTCCATCGATCTGACCCCAAGTGCGCTGCTACCCAATGGACCAATCTATCGGTGCTCTGTTCTGGAGAACGATGAAATCAAGAGGCAGATTCAGGAGCTGCTACATAAATGTCACATCCGTCCGAGTTCATCTCCCTGTGGGAGCCCGATCTTGTTGGTACAGAAGAAGGATGGGACTTGGAGACTTTGTATTGACTATCGGGCACTGAACAAGATCACTGTCAGTAATACGTACTTGATCCCACGGATTGATGACCTCCTAGACCAACTAAAGGGGGCAAAATATTTCAGCAAGATCGATTTGAAGTCAAGATATCACCAGGTACTAATCCAACCCTCCGATGTGTGGAAGACTACCTTCAAAGTCAAGGAGGGCCTTCTCAAATAGTTGGTTATGCCTTTCAAGTTGACAAATGCTCCTGCAACCTTCATGAGGCTAATGGATGACATATTGAGGCCATTCACCAACTCATTTGTAGTGGTATACTTGGATGACATCCTAATGTTCAGCCAAAGTTTGGAAGAGCACCTCCACCACATCTGACAGGTTCCCCATACACTGCAACAACACGAGTTATGTGCCAATTTGGAGAAATGCACTTTTGGCATGACCTAGGTTCAGTATCTGGGATACATTATTGATGAACGGGGGTGCATGTGGATCCAGCCAAGATCCAATTCATTCAGGATTGGTCATCTCCAAACACTCTGACAGAGCTTCGTAGCTTTCAAGGTCTTGCCAGCTTCTATCGCAGGTTCGTGTTGGGATTTTCTCATATCACTTGGCCCTTGAGTAAAGTCACCAATGGAGGAGCGAAATAAAAATTCTTTTGGTCTGAATCTTAACAGAAGGCATTCTCAGTGTTGAAACATCACCTCTGCTTGGCACCAGTGCTCACATTACCAGACTTGCAACAACCATTTGAGGTCGAGATAGATGCCTCTGACTATGCTATTGGGGTAGTCCATACTCACACAAGCACCCAGTGGCAAATCACAGTGGGACACTTTCAAATAGAATTCGGAAGTATCCCACTTATGACCAAGAGATGTATTCCATTGTGTAGGCCTTTCGGCAATGGAAGCATTACATTTTGGGGAAGGAAATGGTCATCCACATAGCCCACCGGCCCCTGTAGTTCATACAGACCCAAGGGAAATTGCAGAACGATCGCCATCAAAAGTGGTCCACATACCTGTAACAATTCCATTTGAATATCAAGTATAAGAAGGGGAGCACCAATAATGTTGCAAATTGCCTAAGTCGACCACCGATCATGGCGTTAACCATCGTGCTCAACTCTTATGGGCTCGAGACTTCTAATTGGCCACTTCTCTACAAAAGCGACCCAGAATTCGACCACACATACTAGACATTGTTGGAGGGTCAGCATGTTCCAGATTTTCACCTCCAGGATGCCCTGTTATGCCAACTGGGTCACCTTTGTGTTCCTTCAAGCGAACGTTCCAATATGATTTGGGAAGCACACTACATTAGGGTTGTTGGGCATTTCAGGATCGAGAAAATGGTGGCAATACTGCAGAGGTATTTCTATTGGCCAAATCTTTGATAGGATGTTGGGAAGTATATCAGATCATGCACTGCCTATGCCATTGCGAAACTGACCATCAAGAAGCAAGGCCTCTATGCCGCACTGCCTACCCCTAGCAGACCTTGGGAATCCATCTCCATGGATTACATGTTGGGCCTTCCTTCTACTAATAATGGAAACGACTATGATTTTGTGGTCGTCGACAAGTTCTCGAAGATGGCCATTATGGTGGCCTGCAAGAAGAATATCACAGTAGAACCCACTGCTAAACTCTTCTTTGAACGAGTGTGGGTACACTTTAGGATCCCATAGTCTATCATCTCAGATCGGGATAACAGTTTCCTCAATACATTTTGGTCGAGTCTCTGGTCGATGCTGGACACCAAACACACTAAGTCCACAACCTTCCATCCCCAAACTGATGGCCAGACAGAGGTTGTCAACAGGATGATCGTAGACATTTTGCGCATGTACAACTCAAAGCATCCATGCACATGGGATGAGAGCCTCCCCTATGTTCATCACAGTTATAATCGAGCTCTCCACGGCTCGATTGGCCACAACCCTTTCCAGACGGGCTTGGGATTCGAGCCACTATGTCCCATTGATGTGGCCATGCCATTTGTAGCTACTCAGGGAGATTCGCCTCATGTCCAGTTCGAATAGATAAGGCAAACAACTTCATTGAGCACATCCAACATATTCACCAGCAGGTCCACGAAATTCTGGAGAAATGAGATGCCAAGTACAGTGAGTGACATGATCAACATCGGGTGCCACACAAGTTTCAAGTGGGTGACAAAGTCTGGTTGCATTTGCAAAAGGAACGCCTTATCAGAGCCTACTGGAAACTCAGACCACTCCGATATGGTCTTCACACCATTACCAAGGCTATGGGAGACAATGCATTTGAGCTCAGCATTCCCCCATTCCATGGCCTGCACCCAGTGTTCAATGTGGTCCGCCTTCGGCCATACTTTCCACCATTGCTAGACACATCCAACATTACAAAACAACTCACACCCATAAAGTTAAATCTAGATTACATGGAACAAACTGCAACTGATCGGATCATGGACACACAGATCAACCACACTTGCCAGCAGAACATCCAATTGTATCGAGTTGTCAAAGCAGGCCAACTCCTTCACGAGGGCAAGTGGCTCACCAGGGACCAAGTCCAATAGAAGTTTCCTCATCTCATGGAGGAAATCAACGCAATGGGGACCATTTCTTCCTAAGGGGGGAGGAATTATCAAGGTGGATATTGGTGGCCACCCACCAATTCCACTTGGACCCCCACCATTGTTTTTTTCAATATTTCAGTTTCCTTAATTGTAGCACAAATTACTATTTTTAGCAGTTTTTCGAGTCTTGAACTTCCAGAGTCGTTTTAAGGCCCTAAACGATGTTTTTTGGGAAAACTGGGAGCAACATGGGTCCATGAACTAATGTTGCTCTTCCCAAATTTATAGTCCTCGGATACATCTTTCTAACAATGTATTGTGTGCGTCAAACGGAGATCATATGCCAAAGTTACAACCCTCGGAAGTTGATTTGCCAATTTACCCAAAATGGAGCCCATTATTTGGTGCTTCATCCCTAGAGTTAGGTTTTTGGATATTTAGGTTTTTAATTGTTTCTCAACAATAAATAGGCCTTTGAGCCTCATTGTAAGAAGTTTAGAGGCATGTAGCCACCACATCTCTTCCCAAAGATAAGTTACCATTGCCCTAGCTAGTTTATTTCCATTTATGTTTGTAAGCATATTTCAGTATTTTCCAGTAATGAAATAAAGTATTATTTTTGTTGCATCTCTGTATGTATGGTTATATCTATAATATTTTATGTTCTTGCTTAATTCTGGATCAGTGGTATCAGAGCGGTCTGCTCTTTCTTTGTCTTTATTTGCATGTCCCCAACGAAGTTAGGATATAAGGAGTTAGGGCTTGAACTAGTCGAACCTTTGCAAGACCGGCCTCACAAATCCTGACGACCTCCCATGGCGGATGAAAAGAAAGATGAGGGGGCAGGAGATACTATCAAAATCTTGCTTGAAGAGGCCCTCGAGCGACAAAGGAACGATGATGGACAACTTTGCCCAGATCCTTCAGCGACTACCCAGGGGTGACACATCTACTTCCAACAACTACTCTAAAAGCGCCACACCCTTTAAGTTACAAGTTAACTTTGACATTCCCATATTTGAGTGTCAGATAGATGCAGATGCCGTAGATAAATGGTTAAATATGCTAGAAGGGTATTTTTTGTTCATGATTTTTTTTTGACCGGGAAAAGATTACTTTCACTCTTCTCAAGGCCACCCCCCACGTCAAGGATTGGTGGGAAAGCTATTGCGAGCAGAAGGATGAAAGTACGGCCTCACTGTCTTCAGCCACACCCACTTGGAATTCATTCTAGGCTGCCATCAAGGAGTAGTACTAGCGTGTCAGAAGCTATGAGGATCAATACATAAAGTGGACCAGGCTGCGGCAAGGAAGGGACCAAGACATGCCAAAGTCTACCAATATTTTCCATGCCCTTCGCACAAAGTTGGGTATCAAGGATTCAAAGCAGCATTTGGTACTCAAATACCTCGACTACCTGCACAGGTACATCCAAGACGAAATAGAATTCTTGAACATCCTCTCTCTCGGGACAGTATACCGATACGCCACCAAGATCGAGCAAAAGTTTAAACAAAATAAGCAAGACTTTGGATCTGCAAATATGAAGCAAGGGAAAGGTGCCCCAAACCGTAAAACAACGGACAAAGCCAAGGAGGGGTAGCCCAAGACAACTCGCCAAAGCTACAAGCAAAGAATAGTGTCGCGAAGCCAAAAAAGGACACGGGAAAGTGGTGTGAGTTTCATAAGAGCTCCACCCACAACACAAGTGAGTGTCGGGCCAAGTAGTTAATGGTGACCGAGCTAACGGTTTTAGAATCAGATGCGTGTTCTAACTCTGAGTTAGAACCTGACAAGGGGAATGACAAAGGGAAGCAGATTATCGATGCGGAGCCCAACGCTACCATTTCCACCATGAAGATCCAGAAGGAGGAACCCGAAGATCCAAAGGAGGAGGAGCACCTCTTCTACTCCCAGATGTTGGTCAAGCGCTCCCCACTACAGTTCATTATCGACGGCGGGAGCCAAAAGAAACTCATTTCGGCAGAGGTCTATAAGCGGACGGGGGCTTACCGGCCACAGCACATCCACAACCATACACCATTGTGTGGCTTAACCAAGGATGGGATCTTCGCGTGAGCCAGTAGTGTCACCTTCCATGCAACATAAAGCCCTTCACGGATGAGGTATTGTGTGACGTTGCTCCCCTCGATGTTTGTTATGTATTATTAGTCCAACCATACTTGTGGAAGCGACATGTTGTGTATGAATCAATGCCTTGTGTTTTTATTGTTACTTTGGGAAATAAGTTGTACAGCATACCAAAGGTAGAACTACCTACCACCATCTCCTTGGTTGCTGCAAAACAATGCAGTAAGCTCATTTCCAAAATTGGGAAATTTGTTTTCCTGATGATAGCCCTCAAGGGAAGAAGAAGATGATGGCCACAACCTCCAAACAGGGCTCCTCCACACGACAACTACAGATAGACAAGGTCGTATAGGAGTACGAGGATATTTTCACCTCCCTCGTAGGGATTCCTCTACATTGTCAGGTCAAGCACTCCATCGATCTGACCCCAGGTGCGTCGCTACCCAATGGACCAATCTATCGGCACTCCGTTCTCGAGAATGATGAAATCAAGAGGTAGATTCAGGAGCTGCTGCAGAAATGTCACATCCGTCCAAGTTCATCACCCTGTGGGAGCCCGATCTTGCTGGTACAGAAGAAGGATGGGACTTGGAGACTTTGTATTGACTACCGGACGCTGAACAAGATCACTGTCCGTAATACGTACCTGATCCCACAGATTGATGACCTCATGGACCAACTAAATGGGGCAAAATATTTAAGCAAGATCGATTTGAAGTCAGGATATCACCAGGTACTAATCGAACACTCCGATGTGTGGAACACTGCCTTCAAAGTCAAGGAGGGCCTTCTCGAATAGTTGGTTATGCCTTTTCGAGCTAACGAATGCTCTTGCAACCTTCATGAGGCTAATGGATGACATCTTGCGGCCATTCACCAACTCATTTGTAGTGGTATACTTGGATGACATCCTGATATTCATCGAGAGTTTGGAGGAGCACCTCCACCACATCCGACAAGTTCCCTAAACACTAAGACAACACAAGTTATGTGCCAATTTAGAGAAATGCACTTTTGGCATGACTTATGTTCAGTATCTGGGATACATTATTAATGAAAAGGGGTGCATGTGGATCCAGCCAAGATCCAAGTCATTCGGGATTGGTCATCTCCAACCACTCTAACAGAGCTTCGCAGCTTTCTGGGTCTTGCCAACTTCTACCACAGGTTCGTGTTGGGATTTTCTCAGATCACTTGGCCCTTGAGTGAAGTCACCAAGTGAGGAGCGAAAGAAAAAACCTTTTAGCCTGAATCTCAATAGAAGGAATTCTCAGAGTTGAAACATCGCCTTTCCTTGGCACCAATGCTTGTATTACCAGACTTGCAACAATCATTTGAGGTCGATATAGATGCCTTTGACTATGCTATTGGGGCAGTCCTTACTCAACACAGGCACCCAGTGGCATGTCATAGTGGGACACTTTCAGACACGGTCCAGAAGTATCCCACTTATGACCAAGAGATGTATTCCATTGTGCAGGCCTGCCGACAATGGAAGCATTACATTTTGGGGAAGGAAATGGTCTTCCACATAGACCAACGGCCCGTGCAATTCATACAGACCCAAGCGAAATTACAGAATGATTGCCATCAAAAGTGGTCGACATACCTGTAACAATTCCATTTGAATATCAAGTATAAGAAGGGAAACACTAATATTGTTGCAAATTGCCTAAGTTGACCACCGATAATGGCGTTAAGCACCATGCTCAACTCTTATGGGCATGAGACTTCTGATTGGCCACTTCTCTACAAAAGCGACCCAGAATTCGGCCACACATACCAGACACTCTTGGAGGGTTAGCATGTTCCTGATTTTCACCTCCAGGATGCCCTGTTATGCCACCCGGGTCACCTTTGTGTTCCTCCAAGCGAGCGTGACAATATGATTTGGGAAGCACACTACAGTAGGGTTGCTCGGCATTTCATGGTCGAGAAAACGATGGCAGTACTATGGAAGTATTTCTATTGGCCGAATCTTTGATAGGATGTCAGGAAGTACATCAGATCATGCACTGCCTACGCCATTGCCAAACCGACCATCAAGAAGCAAGGCCTTTATACCCCACTACCTACCCCTAGTCGACCTTGGGAATCCATCTCCATGGATTACATGTTGGGCCTTCCTTCTACTAAGCAAGGACACGACTATGTTTTTGTGGTCGTCGACAAGTTCTCGAAGATGGCCATTATGGCGGCCTGCAAGAAGAATATCACAGTAAAAGCCGCTACTAAACTCTTCTTTGAACGAGTGTGGGTACACTTTGGGATCCCCTAGTCTATCATCTCAGATCGGGACAGCAGGTTCCTCAATACATTTTGGTCCAGTCTCTGGTCAATGCTGGACACCAAATTCACTAAGTCCACAACCTTCCATCCCCAAACTTTTGGCCAGACAGAGGTTGTCGACAGGATGATTGTAGACATTCTGCGCATGTATAACTCAAAGACATTCTGCGCATGTGCGTCAAACGAAAATCGTAAGCCAAAGTTACGACCCCCGAGAAGTTGATGTACCAATTTACCTAAAACGGGGCCCATAGTTTGGCGCTTCATCTCCTAAAGTTAGGTTTTTCGATGTTTAGGGTTTTCCATTGTTTCTCAACAATAAATAAGCCTTTGAGCCTCATTGTAAGATAGTTCAGAGGCATGCAGCCACCACATCTCTTCTCAGAGATATGCTACCATTGCCCTAGCTAGTTTATTTCCATTTCTGTTTGTAAGCATATATTAGTATTTTACAGTAATGAAATGAAGTATAATTTTTGTTGCATCTCTATATGTATGGTTATATCTGTAATTTTTGTGTTCTTATTTAATTCCGAATTAGTGGTATCAGAGTGGTATGTTCTTTCTTTGTCTTTATTTGCATGTCCCCAACGAAGTCAGGATATAAGGAGTTACAACTTCAACTGTTAGAACCTTTGTAAGACTGGCCTTGCAAATCCCGACGGCCTCCCATGGCGGATGAAAAGAAAGATGAGGGGGCAGGAGATCCTATCAAAATCTTGCTCGAAGAGGCCCTCGAGTGACAAAGGAACGTGGTGATGGACAACTTTGCCTAGATCCTTTAGTGGCTACCCAGGCGCGACACATCTACTTGTAGCAGCTACTCTAGAAGCGCCACACCCTTTAAGGTACAAGTTAACTTTGGCATTCCCATATTTGAGGGTCAGATAGATGCATACGTCGTAGATAAATGGTTAAATCTGCTATAAGGGTATGGCATTCCCATATTTGAGGGTCAGATAGATGCATACGTCGTAGATAAATGGTTAAATATGCTATAAGGGTATTTTTTATTTTTTATTTTAAAGATTACTTTTTCTCTTCTCAAGGCCACCCCCAAGTCAAGGATTGGTGGGAAAGCTATTGCGAGCAGAAGGATGAAAGTATGGCCTCATTGTCTTCAGTCGCACCCACTTGGAATTCATTCTAGGCTGCCATCAAGGAGCAGTACTACCTTGTCAGAAGCCATGAGGATCAATACATAAAGTGGACCACGTTACGGCAGGGAATGGACCAAGACATGTTGAAGTTTACCAATATTTTCCATACCCTTCGCGCAAAGTTGGGTATCAGGGATTCAAAGCAGCATTTGGTACTCAAATACCGTGGCTGCCTGCACAGGTACATCCAAGACGAAATAGAATTCTTGAACATCTCCTCTCTCGGCACAGTATACCGATATGCCATCAAGATCGAGCAAAAGTTTAAACAGAAGAAGTGAGACTTTGGATCTGCAAATATGAAGCAAGGGAGAGGTGGCCCCAAACCGTAGAACAAAGGACAAAGCCAAGGCGGGGCAGCCCAAGACAACCCGCCAAAACTACAAGCAAAGAATAGTGTTGCGAAGCCAAAAAAGGACACGAGAAAGTGGTATGAGTTCCATAAGAGCTCCACCCATAACACAAGTGAGCGTGGGGCCAAGTAGTCAATGGTGGCCAAGCTACAGGTCTTAGAATTAAATGCATGTTCCAACAAGGGGAATGACAAAGGGAAGCAAATTATCGATGTAGAGCCCAATGCCACCGTTTCCACCATGAAGATCCAGAAGGAGGAACCCGAAGATCTAGAGGAGGAGGAGCGCCTCTTCCACTCCCAGATGTTGGTCAAGGGCTGCCCGCTACAGTTCGTTATTAGCAGCGGGAGCCAAAAGAACCTCATTTCAGCAGAGGTCATGAAGCGGTTGGGGGATTACCGACCACAACACATCCACAACCATACACCATCGCGTGGCTTCACCGAGGATGAGATCTTCGCGTGAGCTAGTAGTGTTGCCTTCCATACAACATGAAGCACTTCACGGATGAGGTATTTTGTGACGTTGCTCCCCTTGATGTTTGTGATGTGTTATTAGGCCAACCATACTTGTGGAAGTGACATGTTGTGTATGAATCAAGGCCTCGTTTTGTTATTGTTACTTTGGGAAATAAGTTGTAAAGGATACTAAAGGTAGAATCGCCTACAACCATCTCTTTGGTTACTACAAAACAATGCAGTAAGCTCATTTCCAAAACCGGGAAATTTATTTTCCTGATGATAGCCCTCAAGGAAAGAAGAAGATGATGGCCACAACCTTCAGACAGGGCCCCTCCACACGTCAACTACAGAAGGACAAGGTCCTATAGGAGTACGAGGACATCTTCACCTCCCCCTTAGGGGTTCCTCTGCATTGTTAGGTCAAGCACTCCATCGATCTGACCCTAGATGCGCTATTGCCCAATGGACCAATCTATCGGCGCTTCATTCTAGAGAATGACGAAATCAAGAGGCAGATTCAGGAGTTGTTGCAGAAATGTCACATCCGTCCGAGTTCATCACCCTGTGGGAGTCCGATATTGTTGGTACAGAAGAAAGATGGGAGCTGTAGACTTTGTATTGATTATCGGGCGCTGAACAAGATCATTGTCTGTAATAAGTACCTGATCCCACGGATTGATGACCTCCTGGACCAACTAAAGGGGCCAAAATATTTCAACAAGATTGATTTGAAGTCAGGATATCACCAGGTACTAATCGAACCCTCCAATGTGTGGAAGACTGCCTTCAAAGTCAAGGAGGGCCTTCTCGAATAGTTGGTTATGCCTTTAGAGCTGACGAATGCTCCTGCAACCTTCATGAGGCTAATGGATGACATCTTGCGACCATTCACCAACTCATTTGTAGTGGTATACTTGGATGACATCCTGATATTTAGCCAGAGTTGGGAAGAGCACCTCCACCACATCCGACAGGTTCCCCAAACACTGCGACAACACAAGTTATGTGCCAATACGGAGAAATGCACTTTTGGCATGACCCAGGTTCAGTATTTGGGATACATTATTGATGTACGGGGGTGCATGTGGATCCAGCTAAGATCCAAGACATTCGGGATTGTCATCTTCAACCACTCTGACAGAGTTTCGCAGCTTTTTGAGTCTTGCCAACTTCTACCACAGGTTCATGTTGGGATTTTCCCATATCACTTGGCCCTTGAGTCAAGTCACCAAGGGAGGAGTGAAAGAAAAAATCTTTTGGTCTGAATCTCAACAGAAGGCATTCTCAGAGTTGAAACATCGCCTCTGCTTGGCACCAGTGCTCGTATTACCAGACTTGCAACAACCATTTGAGGTCAAGATAGATGCCTTTGACTATGCTATGGGGCAGTCCTTACTCAACACAGGCACCCAATGGCATATCACAGTGGGACACTTTCAGACACAGTTTGGAAGTATCCCACTTATGACCAAGAGATGTATTCCATTGTGCAGGCCTGCCGGCAATGGAAGTATTACGTTTTGGGTAAGGAAAAGTTCATCCACATAGACCACCGGCACCTGCAATTCATACAGACCCAAGGGAAATTAAATAATGATCGCCATCAAAAGTGGTCCACATACCTGTAACAGTTCCATTTGAATATCAAGTATAAGAAGGGCAGCACCAATAATGTTGCAAATTGCCTAAGTCGACCACCGACCATGGCGTTAACCACCGTGCTCAACTCTTATGGGCATGAGATTTTTGATTGGCCACCTCTCTACAAAAGCGACCTTGAATTCGGCCACACATACCAAACACTCTTGGAGGGTCAGCATGTTCTAGATTTTCACCTCCAGGATGCCCTGTTATGCCACCTGGGTCACCTTTGTGTTCCTTCAAGCAAGCGTGCCAATATGATTTGGGAAGCACACTACAGTAGGGCTGCTAGGCATTTCAGGGTCAAGAAAACGGTGGCAGTACTACAGAAGTATTTCTATTGGCCGAATCTTTGACAGGATGTCGGGAAGTACATCAGACCATGCACTGCCTACGCCATTTCCAAACCGACCATCAAGAAGCAAGGCCTCTATACCCCGCTACCTACCCCTAGTACACCTTGGGAATCCATCTCCATGGATTACATGTTGGGCCTTCCTTCTACTAAGCATGGAAACGACTATGTTTCTGTGGTTGTCGACAAGTTCTTGAAGATGGCCATTATGGCAGCCCGCAAGAAGAATATCACAGTAGAAGCCACTGCTAAACTCATCTTTGAACGAGTCTGGGTACACTTTGGGATCCCCTAGTCTATCATCTCATATCGAGACAGCAGGTTCCTCAATACATTTTTGTCCAGTCTCTGGTCGATGTTGGACACCAAACTCACTATGTCCACAACCTTCCATCCCCAAACTGATGGCCAGACAGAGGTTGTCAACAGGATGATCGTAGACATTCTGCACATGTACAACTCAAAGCATCCATGCACATGGGATGAGAGCCTCCCTTATGTTCATCAAAGTTATAACCGAGGTGTCCACAGCTCGAACTGCCATAGCCCTTTTAAGGTGGGCTTGGGATTCAAGCCACTATGTCCCATTGATGTGGCCATGCCATTTGTAGCTACTCAGGCAGATTCGGCTCATGTCCAGTTTGAAATAGATAAGGCAAACAACTTCATTGAACACATCCAACATATTCACCAGCAGCTCCATGAAATTCTAGAGAAATAAAATGCCAAGTACAAGCAGTGACATGATCAACATCGGGTGCCACACAAGTTTCAAGTGGGTGACAAAGTTTGGTTGCATTTGCTAAAGGAAAGCCTTATCGGAGCCTATTGGAAACTCATACCACTCCGATATGGTCCTTACGCCATTACCAAGGCTGTGGGAGACAATGCATTTCGAGCTCAGCATTCCCCCATTCCTTGGCTTGCACCCAGTGTTCAATGTGGACTGCCTTCGGCCATACTTTCCACCATTGCTAGACACATCCGACATAACAGAACAAATCACACCCATAAAGTTAAATCCAGATTGCATGGAATAAGCTATAACCAATCGGATCATGGACACACAGATCAAACACACTCACCAGCAGAACATCCAATTGTATAGAGTTGTCAAAGCAGACCAACTCCTTCACGAGGGTAAGTGGCTCACGAGGCACCAAGTTCAACAGAAGTTTCCTTATCTCATGGAGGAACTCAACGCAATGGGGACCATTTCTTCCTAAGGGGGGAGGAATGATCCAGGTGGATATTGGTGGCCACCCACCATTGTTCTTTCATTTTTTTCATTTTCCTTAATTGTAGCACAATGTACTGTTTTCAGCTGTTTTTTGAGCCTTGAACTTCCAGAATCGTTTTAAGGCCATAAACGACGTTTTATGGGAAAATTGGGAGCAATATGGGTCCATGGACAAATGTTACTCTTCCCAAAGTTATATTACTTGGATAGATCTTTCTAACAAGGTATTGTGCGCGTCAAACAGAGATCATATGCCAAAGTTACGACCCCAGGAAGTTGATGTACCAATTTACACAAAACGGGGCCCATAGTTTGGTGCTTCATCTCCTAGAGTTAGGTTTTTGGATGTTTAGGGTTTTCCATTGTTTCTCAACAATAAATAGGCCTTTGAGCCTCATTGTAAGACAGTTCAGAGGCATGTAGCCACCACATCTCTTCTTAGAGATAAGCTACCATCACCCTAGCTAGTTTATTTCCATTTTTGTTTGTAAGCATATTTCAGTATTTTACAGTGATGAGATGAAGTATTATTTCTGCTGCATCTCTGTATGTATGCTTATATCTGTAATTTTTAGCGTTCTTGTTTAATTCTGGATCAGTGGGGGTTTTGTCGCATACCAGACTACATTCTTCTACCAACTAATAGCAATGGTCAGCTCAAGGAACTATGTGAACTTCGAACCAGAACCGAAGGATATTCTATTTACGTGGGAGCTGGAGCCAACTCAGCAAATCCTATATAAGGTCAAGCCTCCACTTTGGTTGCGAGGTGGAAAGAAGGGTGTTACAGGGTGTGAATGGAGTTTAGGGGATGGTTTTGGGTTTACAGTTTCGGGGAAGCCAAACAGGGCATCAGAGGGGTTTCAAAGCCCTGACAGTGGTTTGTGGGAGGTTTTCATGTCTTTGGAAGTTTTGGGGGTCTAGGTAACAGAGATGTCGGTGGGGAATCAAGTCGCTTCAACGATCTCTAGACACTCTGGACCTGTTTACCTCTCGTGAGGTCGGGAAGGCATAGTTCGAGGTAGTGGTCTGTGGGGGAATGAAGGACTGAGATTGTGCTTGGTACCAGGAAATTAGGCTAAGGAAGGTGGTTCAACTCAAAGGATTGAGAGAATGGTGACATGGAATTAAATCCCTCAGACAAGGGAGGAGGAGGCCCAAATCGCGTAAAAAACTCCAACTCCATGAGGGGGTGTACATGAGGCCATTGGTGGTGAGTGGAAGTCGATTGAGAGCCATGAATCTCCATGGAAATCATGGGAGGGAAGGGGTGGTGACTGCATACAAGACAAGCAGGGAAATGGGCTTGGGGAAGAGCGAGAGTTCAACCTCTTGGCGATGGGAGGGAGGGGCACAGCTCGCTGATCCAAAGCGGAAGGGGTATCAGTCAATTTAGGGGAATTCTTCTTCCAGTAAGTATTGGTAGAGGAGAGATGAGATAGGATTTTTGAAGATCTAGAATATGTGGGGGAAGAGCAAGAAAACTTGGCGTCAAGGGAGGGAAGAAATTGCCAAACCACAGGAGCAAAGCAAAAATGGGGGAAAGTAATAAGGAAAAAGTTGGAATATACCAACCTGATTCTTGGAGTTGATATTCAGTTGGACAAAGCCATGGAAGCCTCGGAGTTGATATTAGTTGGGAGAGCCAAAGGAAGACGTTATTCGACTCAATATATACTTGAATGGATTGACAAGGAATGGAAATGAGAGTCTGAGTCCCAGGTAGAAGTCGCTATGTTCACTAGAGGTTGGTTCATGGTTTGCTTCAGCAAAGGTGAGATGCTTGAATGGGTGCTTGAGCGAAATTGGTGTTTCGGGGTTTCTCCCATATTTTTAAAAAAATGGACACCATTATTTGAAGCGCAAAGGGAGAAACTGGAGGAGATTCCAGTCTAGGTACGGCTCTCGACGCTACCTCCTTAGTTATGGATAGAGGATGTATTAAGGGCCATCGAGAATGAGCTAGAAACATTCTTGGAAGTAGACATGACATTTTTGGAAACAAAGAACAGAATTGTGGCTTGCTTATTGGTAAAATTAAACCCAAGGGAGGGTTTAGTGAAAAAAAATCAACCTCCAACTCCAGGGGTATACACTTTCTCAGATAATTGATTATGAAGAATTGCGTTTCTAATGCCACCATTAAGTTACCCTTCTAAGAATTCAAGTAGAGGAGGCAAAAAAGAGAGAAGAAATCTTGAAAATTTAGGTTCGGGACCATGAGGCATAAGTTACTCAAAAGAAAAAAGAACTTGACACAACTCTAGCTTAAATAAATAGGTTCAAGGAATGGTAGAAGTAGCAATTACACGATGCTAAAAAGAAGAATCATGTCATTAATGAAAAGGATCAAGAAATTTCTCACTTAAAGATGAAGGAAAAATAAGGAGGTGAAGCTCTATGCAATGAGGGCACAAGTTCCAATTCCCCATAGAGCAAGAGTAAAGAGAAGCCTGAAAGCATCCTTCAAAATACAAATCAAAGTGAAAAGCACGAGAATATTGAAAGTGTTGTTGCTCCAAGAAGTTGTGCTAAGTTAATCAAGGACAAAGATCAATAAAGGACCGAACCTCCTCCAAGGAAGAATGTCTTCAGAAGATCAACAACATCAAGGCAAGCCATTTCATTGAGGTACCCTAGTATATTTACTCGTTATTACTTTTCATGTTCAAATTTTGGGCATAAGGCTAGGGATTGCAAAGCTTATGACATGGATGATTATCAAAACCCTATAAGCAACACAAGACAAATATTCAAATGGCATCATCAACAAAAAGTTATGCCAGTTGTTATGTCATTCAAGTATTATATAGAATGCTTCAAATGACGTAACTATGGAAATATAGTTTGTGATTGCAAAAGCATGGTGAAATATTCCATAAGGGAAAACCCTGATATTAGGTACAAGAAGGTTTGGAGAACAAATCAAAAGCAAGAAGAATAGGTGAATAAAGAAATCCTAGAGGTCATGCTCTCAAGATTTGCAAATTCGCAAGACCGTGATAATTCTACAAGTACAAAGGAAGATGTCAAGGTTCATAATGATCCTATAGTAGAGCGGGTTCATATATCATTCTAAACAATTTAACTCAGTGACTCCCAGTACAATGAATGTTGAAGAGGGGGATTCTAAATAACATTGATTACATATTTGATATCCTCGAGGCAATTTGATTTGGAAACGCATACTCATAAATGTTTGATGAAGAAGTTGTTAGTGTTAAACATTATAGGTAGAATAGTCAACATTGCGTACAATTGAGCATCATATTTGAAATGCATATGTTGACCTGGATTGTCATTGATGTCAATATGGCAATATTTTGAATGAGTAAACAATGATGTGAAGCCAAGTAGAGCAGATCCATGAAGAAACAAGAGCAAGAAGCCAAGGAGAAAATCCATCATAGGAGGAACACATCAGAGGAGTATTGCAGAATATCAGAGCAGAGAATATCGGAAGTCACAGGAGCTATCAAGAGTAGCATATTGGAAGAGTCCATCGGAAACAAGTTATTGGAAGCCATCATGAAGCCAAAGTGTAAGAAGAAGAGGTCATTGGAAGCAAAGAGGAACACATCAGAGCAGAGAATATTGGAAGTTGTCAGCCATGGAGTCGTATTGGATGGTGTTAAGAGATGAATGACGGAGATGAGTTTTTCATTCTAGCGAAAAAGGAATTCAGAGGAGAGTTGTGGAGCCATCGATAGTAGAAAATCTATGGTCATCGGAAGCAAATCAATTCGGGGCGTTAACCAAGACTAAGGACGGATTTAAAGCTATAAGTGGGATTTCAACTGGATGCAAAATGGTATGTGGTATTTAGAGGAGAGCACCTGATTCCATTCAATGGTTAACATGTACCAACTAGAGGAGAGAGAAAAACCACTTGTTTCTAGCGTGTAACTCTCGTGCAAGTAGTCCACCCGAAATTGCTATAGACCGTCGGATTTTGGGGGTTGAAATCTATGGTGGAGAATGAACCCGATAAAGTTAAACCTTAAGAACTGTGTCCGAGCGGGTTATGTCATCACCATTGTAATACACCCTAATGCTATATCGTGTCTGCCATATCGAAGGTTATGCATCAAAAGCTATAAAGGAATGGCACAATATAAATTGTGTTGTGAATATAGTAGTTATATATATATATAATATATTATATATTATTATATATATATATATATATATATTATACTTATATTATATATATATATATATACGACATGATGGAATTATTAAAAATAGTTTATAATCATATTGCATCCAGTAGGGGCAATCGGCAATCAGCCATCAACGATGTTATAGGCACGACGCATAAAAGACCTCCAGAAACATGCGATTGCGATTGCGGGATTAATAATGTATATTGTATGAATATTAAAAAGAAAAAAATGGACCTCTCTGATATTTTCTTTAACATGCAACATTATTGAAATTTGGCCTCTCTTCCACATTAATGTGTCCTGTGAGTATTGATGGATTCAAAGAGACAGAGGACACCAAAGAGTGAGCGCAGAGGAAGCTGAAAGATCAAGCGAGCGTTGAGGAAGCTGAAGCTCAAGTGAGCAAGGAAGAAGCCAAAGGTCAAGCGTATCAGGCATATAAAACAGAGAACAAGGAAAGTTTAGTGTTACTGGGGCCAAAAAATAAATAAATAAAATAAATAAATAAAAATAAAAAAGGAAGCCGAAGTGGAAGGAACATGAGGACAGAAGTAAGTCATAGGTCCAGTAGGATTGGGAGCAGAGAATTACAACCAAACAAATCTAGACAGTTTACAATAGAGGGTTGGAGTCCTTGAGGTTGGTGCCTCAAAACTGAAAGGATTGGTGTCCTGGCAGTTGGTGCTCTTAAATTCAAGGTTGGTACCTTGACAAGACAGAGTTGGTACTCTAGAGGTTGGAGTCTCACAAAGAGTCCATGTTGGTGCTTGGAAACTGATTAAAACCAATATATATATATATATATGTGTGTGTGTGTGTGTGTTTGTGTGTATATATATATATGTATATACACATATATATAGATGTATATATACATATACATGTACATATATATGTATATGTATATATATATATACATATACATGTACATATATATGTATATGTATATATTTATTATATATATTATATATATATTTATATAATGGAACTGATTTATTGCAGAGATCATATTAATAAAGCATCTATTCCTTTATTTATTATGTTTTCCAAATATAAATGTTTTTAACTGATAAAAATGATAATTGAAAAGAAATACTGATTCACCCCCCTCCACTTAGTATTTCCAACAATTGGTATCAGATCAGGCTTCTTCATATCAGCGTAACAACTTGAAGAAGGATTCTTAGTCATGATGAGAAATCAAGAAGTGTCAGGAAGACCTCCTCTGTTCGATGGAACAAATTTTGGTTTCTGGAAAAAGAGAATGTCCTACTATTTAATGTCCCTTGGACCTGAAGTTTGGCATTCGGTCTTAAATGAGTACATAGCTCCTTCCACTTTTCCAATAGATCAAGATGAAAGGAAAGTCTACGTTGCAAATGCAAAAGCCTTAAACTCCATCACCAGTGGAATCACTGATTCTGAATTTAGAAAAGCCATTAATTGTAACTCTGCCAAAGAAGTATGGGATAAGCTAATAGGCTTATACGATGGGGACTCCAAAGTCAAGAAGGCAAAGCTTCAGACTCAAAGAAGGAAATTTGGAAGTCTAAAAATGGATGATGAAGAAGATATTGCATCATACTTTCTCCGAGTAACTGAAGTGGTCAACTCTCTTAAAGGATTGGAAGAAAACATTGAAGAAAGCACCATTGTTCAAAAGGTCTTAAGATCTCTCCCAAACAGATTTGACTCCAAAGTAAGTGCTATAGAAGAAATGAAGGATCTAGATACTCTCAAGATGGATGAAATCCATGGAATCCTCATTTCCTATGAGATGAGAAAAGGTTACCCAAGTTCCAAAGATGCAGCATTCAAGGCCTTGAAATCAAAAAAGGAGAAAGAAAGGAATGTCAGTAGTGATGACTCCGATGTTGAATCCGAATTGGCGCAATTTGTACGAAGGCTAAAGAAAGGATCTAAGCTAAAAGATAAATGCTATGTCGTGTCCGTCGTATCGAAGGTTATGCATCGCAAGTTATAAAGGAATGGCACACTATAAACTACCATTGCGATATATATATATATCGGACCACAGAATTATTTATTTATAATCATATCGCATCCAGTAGGGCAATCGACAATCGGCCATCGATGATGTTATAGGCACGACGTATAATAGACCTCTAGAAACTTACGATTGCGATGGAGATAGTGACGTGGCTGGTGGGACCACCCATTTTATATTTCTAACTATGTTGATTGGGCATTGGCTAGGTTGTGATTGCGATTACGGGATTACTAATGTATATTGTATGAATATTAAAAAAAGAGGCCTCTCTGATATTTTCTTTAATATACAACATTATTGTAATTCGACCTCTCTTCCACATTAACGTGTACTATGAGTATTGATGGATTCGAAGAGACAGAGGAAGCTGAAGAGTGAGCGCAGAGGAAGTTGAAAGATCAAGTGAGCGTTGAGGAAGCCAAAGCTCAAGCGAGCAAGGAGGAAGCCAAAGGTCAGGCATATCAGGCATATAAAACAAAGAACAAGGAAAGTTTAGTGTTACTGGCGAACTATAAGAAAAAAAGGAAGCAGAAGTTATAGGAAAAGTGGAAGGAACAGGAGGACAGAAGTAAGTCATAGGTCCAATAGGGTTGGGAGCATAGAATTACAACCAAACAGATCTAGACAGTTTACAGTAGAGGGTTGGAGCCCTTGAGGTTGGTGCCTCAGAACTGAAAGGATTGGTGTCCTGGGAGTTGGTGCTCCTAAATTCAAGGTTGGTGCCTTGACAAGACAGAGTTGGTACTCTAAAGGTTGGAGCCTCACAAAGAATCCAAGTTGGTGCTTGGAAATTGATTAAAACCAATATACACACACACACACACACAGATATATATATATGGTACTTGATTTATAGCAGAGATCATATTAATAAAAGCATCTATTCCTATTGTTTATTTATGTGTTCCAAATATAAATGTTTTTAATTGATAAAAATGATAATTTAAAAGAAATACTAATTCCCCCCCCCCCCCCCCCCCTTAGTATTTCCAACAATTGGTATCAAAGCGGGCTTCTTCATATCAATGTAACAGCTTGAAGAAGGATTATGAGTCATGATGACAAATCAAGAAGTGTCAGGAAGACCTCCTCTATTCAATGGCACAAATTTTGGTTTCTGGAAAAAGAGAATGTCCTACTACTTAATGTCCCTTGGACCTGAAGTTTGGCATTCAGTCTTAAATGAGTACATAGCTCCTTCCCCTCTTCCAACAGATCAAGACAAGAGGAAAGTCTACATTGCAAATGCAAAAGCCTTAAACTCCATCACTAGTGGAATCATTGATCCTGAATTTACAAAAGTCATGAATTGTAACTCTGCCAAAGAAGTATGGGATAAGCTAATTGGCTTATACGACGGGGACTCCAAAGTCAAGAAGGCAAAGCTTCAAACTCATAGAAGGCAATTTGAAAGTCATAAAATGGATGATGAAGAAGATATTGCATCATACTTTCTCTGAGTAGCTGAAGTGGTCAAATATCTTAAAGGATTGGAAGAAAACATTGAAAAAAGCACCATTGTTCAAAAGGTCTTAAGATATCTCCCAGACAGATTTGACTCCAAAGTAAGTGCCATAGAAGAAATGAAGGATCTAGATACTCTCAAGATGGATGAACTCCATGGAATCCTCATTGCCTATGAGATGAGAAAAGGTTGCCCAAGTTCCAAAGATGTAACATTCAAGGCCTCAAAATCAAAAAGGGGAAAGAAAAGAATGTCAATAGTGATGACTCCAATGTTGAATTCGAATTGGCGCAATTTGTACGAAGGTTGAAGAAAGGATCTAAGCTAAAAGGTAAATACCCTCTTATTTGTTTCAAATGTGGAAAAATAGGTCATTATGCTGCAAAATGTCCTCATAAGCATGATAGTGATGATGAAGAAAAGTCTAAAAGGATGGTATATAAAAAGAAAGGGTTCAATAAGAAGAATTTCCTTTCTAAGCAAGATGAGTCTGATGAAGATGAATTTGTAGTCATCAAAAATAAGTCAACTAACTAGTTCCCTCATCGCAAAGGAGGTAATGAAGAATCAGATGAAGAAAATGACCATGCTGGAAGCCAAGAAGTATTATTCATGGCATTCACAAGTGATGATGACTCAGGGCTAGATGGAAATGTAGATGAATTGTTAATAAGTACCATTGAAGAAAATGAGAAATTACGGAATAAAACCATTTCTCTCAAGGTAGAAAATGAGGAAACAAAAATAAGGGAAGATCTCTTGAAAAATAAGCTAAAAGAAAAATAAGAAGCTTGCGAAGAACGTGAAGCCGAAATAGTATCTCTGAGGAAGGAATTGGAGCAAGTTAAAAAGGGTTGGAAAATCTCTCAAATACTTGACACTATCCTAAATAATCAAAAACCTCACCATGACAAATCTGGAATAGGTTTTGAAGGAGAATCATCAAGTACTAAGAATAATGCGAAAATTTATGTCGACGTACTTTCCATCAACCTAAAAGAAGAAATACTATTTCATCAAAGGCTCATCCCAGATCCAAAGAATGAAGAGAGAGTAACTCCAAGGAATCATGGCTATTACAACATGTACAAAACTATCTTTTTTGGGCATTGTTTCCATTGTAAAAATTTTGGAAATCAAGCTAGACATTGCATGGCTCGTAAGAATGACACACCAAAATTGAAGGATCAAATAAACAAACCATATTGGCCCAAAGGGCAAGGACAAATTAAGACCTGCAATTCTTTTGCTCACTTGGTCAAATTTGATATGATTTGCTCATTATGTAATAATAATGGACACAATGAAAAAAATTTCCCACTCAAAAGAGGAAAAGCAAGAAGTGAGAATCCCAATATGGATAAATGTTGCCTAGCTCTGTGTGCTCAAAATAATGAAAATCATTGGTTTGTGGATAGTGGGTGCTCCAGACACATGACAGGGGACAAAAGGAAGTTTGTCTCATTGAACAAAAAGGAAGGAATTGTATCCTTTGGAAGTGGATCGGCCAAAATTGTTGGAAAAGGAACTGTTACTCTTATTAATGGAAAAGGAAAAGCTCAAAATGCTTTGCTAGTAAACGGGCTCAAACACAACCTCCTCAGTGTTAGCCAAATCTGTGATTAAGGACATAATGTTATCTTTAGCACCAAAGACTGTGAAATAAGGAACTCTTCCTCAAGGGAACTTGTGGCGAAAGGGGTTAGGACACCAGACAACATCCACATTCTGAACAAGATTCAAGAAGATAAATGCTACTTAAGTCAAACAGATGAATGTTGGTTGTGGCACAAGCGACTTGGACATACAAGCTTCGATAATTTGATCAATATCAACAAGATTAAAGAAGTACAAGACATTCCAAAGTTATTCAAACCAAATCAAGGAATATGTGGTCCATGTCAACATGCAAAGCAAACCAGAACCAGCCACAAGGCCAAGGAGTTTTCTACATCAAAGCCTTTGGAGATCATCCATGCTGATTTATGTGGACCAACTAGAACTCTGACACTCCAAGGAGAAATGTACTTTGTTTTATTTGTTGATGACTATACTAGAATGATGTGGATATATTTTATAAAATATAAATCCGAAGCATTTGAGTGTTTTAAGAATCTTAAATCTCTTGTAGAAAATGAAAAGGACTCAAAGATTATGTGCCTTAGAACAGATAGAGGGGGAGAATTCACATCAAAAGAATTTAATGAATTATGTAAAATACATGGAGTTAAAAGAGAACTCTCTACTGCCAAAACACCCAAGCAAAATGGGGTAGTTGAAAGAAGAAACCGAACAGTTCAAGAAATGACAAGAACAATGTTAATAGTAGCTGACTTGCAACCAAAATTCTAGAGAGAAGCAGTCGAGACAATTGTCTATACCTTGAATCAAACTCAATTAAGACCAACTAATGAAAAGACTCCTTATGAATTATGGAAAGGAAGACCTACTTCAGTAAAATACTCAAGATTTTTGGAAGCTAGTGCTTCATAAAAATCAATGATGGCTCACCAAGAAAGTTTGATTCTCGGGTTGACGAAGGGATCTTCCTTGGATATTCTACACAGAGAAAAGCCTATAAGTGCTACAATAACTTACTATGGAAAATAGTGGAAAGCATTGATGTGAAGATTGATGAAGACCTTCCAGAGAAAGAAATTGAAGAACATGAAGTTGGTCCTCTCATTGAAGAAGAAGAACCTGAAGAAGAAGAAGAAAAATCAGGAAATACCCAAGGAAAAAGAACCATCTCAAACTCCTTCAAAGATGAAACTTCTTCAAAAATATCACCCAAAATAGCAGATTATTGGCAATATAGATGAAGGGATGCAAACCCAAAGAAAAATGACAAATGCACCAAAGAAAAATGATATTTCTCTTCTATCCATGATAGAACCATAAACATTTACTCAAGCAAATAAGGATCCTCACTGGGTAAAAGCCATGGAAGAAGAAATGTCTCAAATTGAGAAGAATGAGACATGGGAGCTGGTACCTCGTCCAAAGGAAAAAAAACATAATAGGAACCAAGTGGGTGTTTAAAAACAAAATGAATGAAGATGGACAAATCATCAGAAACAAGGCAAGGCTTGTTTGTAAAGGCTATTCACAAATTGAAGGAATTGACTTTGAAGAAACATTTGCACCAGTAGCTCGTGTGGAAGCTATCAGGATGTTCTTGGAATTTGCTTGCTCAAAAGGATTCATAATCTATCAAATGGACGTAAAATCAGCATTTCTGAATGGGGAACTCAAGGAAGAAGTCTACATGGAGCAACCATAAGGGTTTAATCTAACAGAAGAAAAATACTTTGTTTGTAAGTTGAAAAAGGCATTATATGGGTTGAAACAAGCTCCTAGAGCTTGGTACGCAATATTGGATCACTATCTACAACAACAAGGCTTCAAGAAGGGGGTGGCAGGAAGTAATCTCTACATAAAGACTGTTGAACAGGTAAATCCCCTCTGCGGACAGAGGCGATCCCACTAGCCCAAAATGGGTCTAGCAACAATCAATTCACGCTGCTATGCAACTTCCTAGTTGTATACTAAAAGGTGGATTACGAAGACCAACCTGGAATCCAACGCAAATGTCGAAGTAGAGTTGACCTTCCGGCTCCCTTG
>APFE030671446.1:0-21484 GCA_000404065.3 Pinus taeda | reverse complement strand
CTAGACCTCTAGAATATTTGCGTTATGTTCCAATGCGTTGTTAGGTTCATTCAGTTTATTTTACAGTTTATCTTCAATTATGTTTCGGTTTTTTGGTCCTACCGCATGTGATCTCTCGAAACTTCCTAAATGCAAACTATATGCCAAAATTATATCATTTCATCCAATGAACTCTATCTACACGAGAGTTGAGATCTTTACACAAACAAAATGATCAACAAAGATCCTAATGCAGCTAATAACAAGAAATGAAAGTTTTTTTTTCTTTTTCCTTTTTAAAAGCAACAAATAACAATAAATGCTAATTAATGCAAAAAGATCTTTTGTTTCTTTTTCTTTTAAGATAGCATAATGCACTTAACAAACCTCAAGAGATATTCACAAGTGTAAACAAACACAATTCACTCAATGGAAATAGAACCAATTCTGAAACATCAAGATGACTTGTCAAAGCAAGGAAAAACACAAAGACTTTCAATGAACCATGTGATCTAAGTTCAAAGTCAAGCAAAATCCAAATAAGCTAGAAGTGAATCACTCGAAGCATAGAATACCAAACTTTCACAACCACTAGATGAGTGCGGAAAACAACCAAAAAGCTGACTGGATTACCAAACCACAACTTCCCACAGAAGGCTCGACATGCAAAGCCACTAGGTGTTCTAGGGCTAGGATACAAAATTGATAGAAATAAGCAAACAACTGAAGGATAAAAGTAATAACCAGTCACACAAAGGTCTAACACACTTTCCAGAACCTGCAAAAGATATAGAAAAACAAAAATTCGAGTTTAAGGAGCTTTCAACTAACAAACTGGCAAAATTCACAGAGCTGGCGCGATTGTGAATCTGCAACTTGCGCTATTCAGGAATTGGTGCGACTGTCAAAGGAAAAAACGCGCCAACTAGCGCGACTGTGAAAGGAAAAAACGCGCCAACCGCGTTTGCTGACCCAAAAAATAAACGAGACAAACCAGGGTTGGGCCAACAGTGCTCAGAAGGATCAAAATGCAAATAACAATTTTAAAACTGACCCAGAAAGCTCATTAACTCAGGCAAGCAAGAGAAAACTAACATGCAAGACAAACTCCAAATTGTTCAGTCCGTAAACCAAACCGGAGATTGACTGAAGTGGCTTTGATCTACTTCACTAATGCAAAGCAATAGTGTTTCGAAGGCTATCTGGCCATGCTTCAAGCTCCGTCTAAAGTTTAAAAATCAAACAACAAGCTAAACTCCCCACTGGAGTCGCCAAATTGTTGAACAGGTAAATCCCCTCTGCGGACAGAGGCGATCCCACTAGCCCAAAATGGGTCTAGCAACAATCAATTCACGCTGCTATGCAACTTCCTAGTTGTACAGTAAAAGGTGGATTACGAAGACCAACCTGGAATCCAACGCAAATGTCGAAGTAGAGTTGACCTTCCGGCTCCCTTGCTTCAGCAGGTCACAATCCTAGCGATCCTCGTGAACGGACAAATGCACATGCAAAGACCGAGACAACTACAAGCATAAACTCCACCAAAGTACAACTATATTTCAATCAGAAAGGAAATAAATCAAACATCATAATAGGCGATGAGATTGGAACCATAATAGCAGTCGTTTATTAATGAATAATAGGCAGAGAAAGATACAACCAAGGTTCTGACGTTGAACCTATTCTCTGGCTGGGTGAGAAGCTATGTATGCCTTGCAATGGACCTTCTCTCTCTCAGTATTCTGGCAGCATAACCTCCCTATGCTTCAAGACTCTTACTATCACTCCAGACAAGCATAATCACAACTAGCATTCCTCCAGAACTCAGAACTCTTAGAACTCCAGAACTCTCATAACTCCCCAACTAGCTTGTCTAATGCATGAGGACAGACTTTTATAAATGGAGAAGGGAGGAAGATTCAATGCACCAGGACGCCCATTGTGGATCGACATTATCTACGAAAAGCTACTGAGGATAGATGTCAAGGATAGATGATGACTCTCGACCTCTATCAGATGGATTTTTTCCTCAAAAGACTTCATGATCTGAAAGGAAAAAACATATGGGTGCGCGTTTGCCAAAAATCATTACCAAACTTAGTTGGCGCGAGTGTTGTTCTAGGACAGAGCGCCAATGGGCGCGCCCCTTTTTAAGGATCTCAGTGATTGGCGCGAATAAGACACTGTGTACCTGCGCCAATGGAAAAAAGGCACTTTTCAGGGATAATTTGCAGAAGGTGTCTTCAGGGAACATGAAGTACATACTCAGGGGAACATTATGCAAGTTTTTTAGGCTATGTCACTGCTCACAGGTCCCGGAATGTATCCTCCAATGTACGAAAACAGGGGTAACAGGGACGGTGACCAATGGTGACAAATTACTGTGTAACAAAGACGAATGAGAATAAGTTAGTAGCCACACTTGTTTATGTTGATGATCTGATTTTTGCTAGTAATAATGATGAGACGAGCCATGAGTTTTCTCAAAATATGTCAGAAGAGTTCGATATGTCAATGATAGGAGAGTTATCTCACTTCCTTGGATTACAAGTATCTCAAACCACGACATGCATGTTTATATCTCAATCCAAATATCTTAAAGACATGCTTAAGAGACATGGAATGGAAGATTGTGCATCCATGAGCACACCTATGACCACAAGTTGCAAATTGAGCAAAAATGATGACTCCCCTTCAGTAGATGCAACTCATTACAGGTCAATAATTGGAGCCCTTCTGTACTTAACTGCTACGAGACCCGACATTATGCAAACAATATGAATGGTGGGAAGATTTCAAGTAGCTCCTAAACAATCCCATTTGTTGGCTGTAAAATGAATTCTTAGATGCCTGAAAGGAACTCCTGAATTCGGTCTCTAGTACCCTAAGAGCTCAACTCTTACTTTGACTGCATACACCGATGCTAATTGGGCCGGAAGTGTCGATGATAGGAAAAGTACTAGTGGAAATGCATTCTTCCTGGGAGACTGTTTAGTATCTTGGCTTAGCAAAAAATAAATATCCATATCGCTATCTACAGCGCAAGTCGAGTATATAGCTGCCGCAGATTGTTGTACTCAAATACTATGGATGAAGGAAGCTCTAAAAGATGTCAACATAGGTACAAATCAACCAATTACCATCTATTGTGATAACACAAGTGCGATCCGCCTCAACAAAAATCCAGTGATGCACTCAAAGACCAAACATATACCAATCAAGTATCATTTCCTTCATGAACAAGTAGCTGAACAAAACATCATCTTGGAATATATCAATACTAAGGAGCAGATAGCTGATAGTTTCACAAAACCTCTTCCTCAAGAAGCATTTGAACATCTTCATCAAAAGATGGGAGTTATCTCTTTAGCATCACTTAAGTTGATTCATAATGATGTTGCAGGACAGGGGGAGCAGTTCGACAGGGGGAGTCGTTGTGCACTCCTTTGCCACTAATGTCAAAGGGGGAGAGAAGAAGAATATTGCCATCAATGACAAAGGGGGAGATTGTTGACCTAGATTATCATTGATGCCAATATGGCAATATTCTGGATGAGTAAACAATGATGTGAAGCCAAGCAGAGCGGATCCATGAAGAAACAGGAGCAAGAAGCCAAGGAGAAAATCCATCAGAAGAGGAACACATCAGATGAATATTGTAGAATATCAGAGCAGAGAATATTAGAAGTCACAGGAGCTATCAAGAGAAGCATATCAGAAGAGTTCAATGGAAACAAGTTATTGAAAGCCATCATGAAGCCAAAGCGTAAGAGGAAGAGGTCATTGGAAGCAAAGAGGAACATATCAGAGCAGAGAATCTTGGAAGTTGTTAGTCGTGGATTCGTATTGGATGGCGTTAAGAGATGAACGACGAAGATGGGTTTTTCATTCTTCTGAAAAAGGAATCCAGAGGAGAGCCATGGAGTCGTCAATGGTAGAAAATCTACAGTCATCGGAAGTGAATCAATTCAAGGCGTTAACCAAGACGAAGGACTGATTTAAAGCTATAAGCGAGATTTCGAGCGGATGCAAAATTGTAGGTGGTATTTAGAGGAGAGCGCCCGATTCCATTCAAGGGTTGACTCGTAGAAACTAGAGGAGAAAGAAAAACCGCTCATTTGGGGTGGGTAACTCTCGTGCAAGTAGTCCACCCGAAATTGTTGTAGACCATCGGATTTTGGGGGTTGAAATCTATAGTGGAGAATGAACCCGATAAAGTTAAACCTCGGGAACTGTGTCTGAGCGGGTTATGTCATCACCATTGAAATACGCCCTAATGCTATATCGCATCCACTGTATTAGAGGTTATGTATATTATATATATATATATATATATATATATATATATAATATATATATATATATATATATTGAAAAACAATTTATAATCATATCGCATCCAGTAGGGGCAATCGGCAATCGGCCATCGACGATGTTATAGGAATGACGTATAAAAGACCTCCAGAAACTTGCGATTGCAATTGAGATAGTGACGTGGCTAGTGGGACCACCCATTATATATTTCTAACTATTTTAATGGGGCATTGGCTAGGTTGTGATTGCAATTGCGGGATTACTAATGTATACTGTATGAATATTAAAAAAAAAGGGGTGCCTCTCTGATATTTTCTTTAATATACAACATTATTGTAATTCGGCCTCTCTTCCACATTAACGTGTCTTGTGAGAATTGATGGATTTGAAGAGATAGAGGAAGCAGAAGGGTGAGCGCAGAGGAAGCTGAAAGATCAAGCGAGCATTGATGAAGCCAAAGCTCAAGCGAGCAAGGAGGAAACCAAAGGTTAGGCGTATCAGGCGTATAAAACAAAGAACAAGGAAAGTTTAGTGTTGCTGGCGAATTGTAAGAAGAAAAAAAAAGGAAGCTGAAGTTCTGGCAGAAGTGGAAGGAACAGGAGGACAAAAGTAAGTCATAGGTCTATTAGGGTTGGGAGCAGAGAATTAAAACCAAACAGATCCAGACAGTTTACAGCAGAGGGTTGGAGCCCTTGAGGTTGGTGCCTTGACAAGACAGAGTTGGCGCTCCAGAGGTTGGAGCCTCACAAAGAGTCCAAGTTGGTGCTTGGCAATTATATATATATATATATATATATATATAGACACATATTGTACTTGATTTATTACAGAGATCATATTAATAAAAGCATCTATTCCTGTTATTTATTTATGTGTTCCAAATATAAATGTTTTTAATTGATAAAAATGATAATTGAAAAGAAATATCGATTTCCCCCCCCCCGGCGGCCCCCAATATTTCCAACAGCAGAGTCATGGACAATTTTGTAGCACTTCTAGGATTGATATTAGGGAGAATTGCAAAAGGACTCATTGTCATTGTCATAGAGGTGATTTTTTTCAGTAAAACATATTGACATGTGGAATCAACGAGTTGTAAGCCATGAAAGGCATAGCATAATAGGGGGAGAGAAATAATCAAAGGAAGAAAGGTAAATTGTAGGACGACATAGGGAGATACTTTGTTAAAGGAAGTTACGTTTTGCCATTGATGTCAAAGAGGGAGAGAAATCAAGAGATGGAGATCAAAAGCATGGAGACAGGGGGAGCAGTAATTGTAGGGGGAGTATGTGTGTTGCCATCAATGACAAAAGGGGATATTCTTGAATGGTTTTGCCATTGATTTCAAAGTCAATCTTTGAATGCTCTCAATACATGTTAGTTGATTGCATTAATTGGAAGGTCTAATGAATAAGATGCCTTAGAAGGGAGGAAAGGAAGCCCAAGTCCAGATGCTCCACACTTGTCAAGGCAAATGAATGTGAAGGATTGTGTGTTTGCAAGCAAGACCATCATAGATTGATAGTACTCAACGTGTCGTTTCCAACAGAAGGTGGCACACCACATGGTTCCTTGTGGTAGAGGAGGTATGCCCTTCTAATGTTGAAACCCCCAAGTCATGGTCAAATTACCCTAAGTTGAGGAAGCACTAAAATTGGCATAAGATTAAATGTTCATAGGTATTGAAAAAGGGTCACTCTCCATGTTGACCAAGACAACCTTAAAGTAGGAATTTTATTTTTATAAAATTATTTTTACAAGAGATTTAAGGTCATCCTAAATTCTTGGGAAAAATGACATATGGTCAAGTTAGCGTGTTAAAAAGGTGGTTTTTAAAGTCATTAAAATAATAATAATAATATTTTTTTTGTAATGCTGACCCAACCCTATCCGTAGTCATGCACTATAAATGAGTGAGTTGATAGCTCAATTGAATCATCAAACAAATTAACAAAAAGGCTATGAAATTATATGTGTTGATTAAAAGGTTAAGGTGGGTGAAGTTCTTCATTTTTTTGAGATGTATTTTGTCTTATTTGACTCTGTTGTGGCTAGCTAAAATAGACCAAATTTCTGAGACAAAGGAAGGCATGCTTGGAGCGTTAAGGTCTAGTTACATATATATGGTAGGTCGAGGTGGTGGGGCACTAGTCAAAGCAATTACAACATGTTGATGAAAAACCAGGAACTTTATAATCACTTTTCCATTTGCTAGCACGTAAGAACCCTTCAATATTCGCACAAAGAACAACAATGAAAGTTAAGATAAATTTGAGAATGCATGCACAATGATAGATGACTTGTGTTTCCGCAAAGGACCATGACTTCTCTCGATGGAACCATGTTTCTTTTTCTTGTCGATGAGTATGACGTATGATTGGCCTTGAGGTCGTTTTTAAAACTTTTCCTTGGTTTCATCTTTTTGCTAAGATATGGTTCAGGTTCAGTAAAGTACATGATGCTCTAGTTTGAAACCGAAGGCTCAATCTTATAGTTGTGAATGATTTTTGAGTTGCATCCTTTCAAGTTCATTATTGTTGGTTATCTCTTCTTGTTGTGATTGCTGTGGATGAAGATCCAGCCATGTTTGTTAACAATTATTGTTGTTCAAAAATTGGATCGCACTAAGGGCATTACGAAGGAGTATCTCACAGTGAGGTACTGATTTCGCTCCATCCCAGGTGAAATTTCGAAGGCAAAGATTATGATTTATGAAGGTATGCGGTTTAGCAAAATTCCTTGTGATAATATAGTGCAAGTTCATGTAGAAATCATGAAGGAAATACATGGCTCGTTCATTATGTGACTGGTATCTGTGGGTTACATCAATTTCCAATGGAGGAAACTCGTTGGCACGTATTACAGTGACTTGTTTGATTGAGAATCATAGCAAATTATTCTGGTAATAAATACAACACAGGTCATTAACGTCGTGGATGACAGATTGAAGTTTTGGTCACAACAAATATTGAAGTGTGGATTGGCCTTTTACATACAACTCTTGATAGCCACATCGACATATGCTTGACCACATAATATTACACTGAATGATGGAGTAGATATGGTTTGGCCACAGGTTTGAATCTCATCCCCTCCTATTTTAGAATTATAACAAAAACCGATTTGTGTGGATGCAATTTCAAGTGACATTGGATAACGCAACTGGTAGTGGGTTGGTCTTACATTGCTAAGGTTTTGGGTTTGAACTGTGTTGTTGACCACAAAATTCTTAATTTAATATAGGTTGTTGTTAGATAAAATTGTGGAGTTGATATAAAAATCATGTACTATTGTTGATGCAGTTGATGCCATGTTGAGGTTTGCTAGGGTTTGACAATGTAATGTGTTGAGTAACGTTGTTGAGCTAGGACTTGTATTGTAGAGATGTAATTGGCTTGGTGTTTTTATGATTTTGTGTTTCCTAAGGTAGCAATTGAGACAACTTAAGGTTGGGCACATGACAAACATGTGGCACATTGGATTGTACATGTGGGAAGAGCTAGCAATTACATGATTCTACTTCTTTGAAAAGGGGTATGTTGAGGAGAGTTATCTCATCAATGACATCAATGACAATGATGACATTGACAATAATATTGTGACAATTGGATAGAAGCAGAGGTAGTGCAGTAGTGTTATTGACAACAATGGGTGGATAATGATAATAAAAGTGGTCATGTAGTGCAATGATCAAGTGTAGTGGTTGAGCAGCGTATTCAATGTGATCTATCTTATTCACTTGTCTTATCTTCAGGGTGGTAGGGTGGTGTTAGGTGGAGATTGAAATCTCCTTTAGGTTGGAGCTTGAGAACACTTCAAGGTGGCAAGATGGTGCTAAGGCAATAGATTAATGTTAATAGGGTGTTGGATCATCCTTCCATATGGAGTTGGTAAAGCCAGGGTGTTGAAGCAACCTTCCAGTTGGAGCTGGTAAAATCAAGGTGTTGGTGCATCCTTTCAGTTGGAGCTGATTAATACAATGGGTTGGAACCTCCTTCCAGTCGTTGCTAGAGAATCTTGGAATTGTGTTGATGTAAGCTTTAAGACATATATTAAGAAGTGTTTGGTGGTTTTTCTCCCATAGGGTTTCCACCTAAAAATATCTTGTGTATTGCCTATGATGTTATGCATTATTGAATGGTGTTGTCAATCCTTAACGTTTAATTGATATGATTAAAATTGTTAAACAATTCCCAATATTGATTCACCCCCACCTCTCTCAGTATCAATGAATATTCCAACAGTAAGAATATCCTAGAATATTCCCTGGAGGTTAAATCCCTACCATCCACCTAATAATTATTGATAGATAAATGAAAATTTAAGAAGCCCTATTAAAAAATAAACATGCCTATTGGTGTAATTATATGTAATGGCCTTGGATATGATTTTGTGGATGTAGTTTGAATGGTTGGAAAATTGGTTTTTTTTCTACTCCATCCGAGATAGATTCTTATAATCGGATATGTTGGCCGCTTGTGATAAGGTTCAAAAGGTAGGTGTTTTTTTTTCGACAGCGTCTCAATTCTCTCTAAGTCATAAGTTATTGGTATATTTGGCTTGTCGATAATTAGATAGAATTGATTGTGAATCTCAGCCAAATCACTTCAACATATCATCAATTCTCCTAAAAAAATGTCATAATAGATATATTTAATAACTAAATTGAAGAATCTATTAAAACCATATTATTTCTATTGTGGATGCAATTTATATTAAATAATAGATATTTTATTTTTATATTTATTATAAGAAAACAATTGAATGATGTGGTTACAATTGATGGCTATTGACTTAAATATAGCCTTGATGCGTTTACCTGAGAGGCCGTGATCTTTTGATCTTGCCCCTTCTACTTAAATCAATCCTAATTAATACATAACAATTCCATTTTACACATAATTTGATTTTTATAGATAAAGTTGCCTTCCCCTCATGAGATGCTTTATTCTCAAAGCATAGGCAAAGAGGGATGTTGTTGACGGAAATATTTTGTTTCCTAAGAAGCGTCTTCTTTCGGTGGGGTCTGCCACTTGATGAAATATTCTTTAATTACTCAAGAATGTAATCCTTTTTTTTCTTGTGGCAATTATAACTTCTGGTTCTAGTACAACTTCTCCTTAATTATTCAATGTAGGAAGTGTTGCTTGTGTTGTTTGACATTTTCCCAACATCTTTTTTAAACAAGAAACATGGAAAACGTTATGGACACGACTTGTTTCTAGTGATTTCAAATCATAAACTACTTGAATGATTTTCTTGATAATTTGAAATGGTCCATAGAACTTAGGTAGCTTGTTTTTTCTTTCTTGTTTTAATGATAGTTGTTTGTAAGGTTGGAGCTTGAAATATACCCAATCTCCTTCCCTAAATTATGTTTCTGATTTATGTTGGTCAACTTCTTGTTTCATAGAGTTCCTTGCAATATTGAGATTCTCCTTTAGTAGTTGAATGACTTTTTTATTCTCCTCTAGGTTATCTTTTACTGCTATAATTTTTATATCCTTTATAGCTAAATCCTTCCATTTTAGAGGTACATAACCATAGAGATCTTGAAATGGTGTCATTTTTGCTGAAATGTGATAAGTGGAGTCGTACCACCATTGTACTAGATGTAACCAGTCAAACCATTTGTTCTTCTTGTATGTTACAAAACAATGAAGGTATGCTTCCAAAAATATATTGATAATTTCAGTTTGCCCATCTGTTTGTGGATGGTACGTTGAGCTCATGTTCAGGGATGTCCCAAATTGCTTGAAGAACTCCTTCGAAAATTTCCCCTTAAACTTGGCATCTTGATCATTAACAATGATTTTTGGAAACCCATGCAATTTGTAAAAAAAATTGCAAAATATTTTAGCAATTTTATTTGCTGATTTTGAATTTCTTACGCCCAAAAATGTGCATGTTTAGTGAGTTGGTATACAAGCACAAGGATTTTATCCTTCCCATTTGACATGGGTAGCCCATCAATGAAGTCCATTGCTATTTCTTCCCACTTCTGGTTTGAGATATGTAGGGGATGGAGCAATCTCGGTGTGAAACTCTTTTCATTTTTGTTTCTTTGGAATTAATCGCATTCTGCCACATATTTTTGAATTTACTTATACATCCCTTTCCATAAAATGATTGACGTATATTATAGTAGGTTTCGAAGAATCCCACATGTCCAACGACTGGTGAATCATGACACTCCTTTAGAACTTTGATTTTTAAATTTGGAAGTGGGACTTACATAAATTTGTCCCTTATACCAAAGGATTTCATTCTTCCATTCGAGTTTTGAGTTTTGAATAGGATTATTCATTAAGTTACATGTATCTGGATTCTTCGCGTATTCACTTTGAATTTTGTCTAACTATTCTGAGACTATAGTTGGGATTGCAAGTAATGATGGGTCTTCGTTTTTTTGAGATAGAGCATCAACTGCAACATGTTCTTTACCCTTCTTATTGATAATTTCCAAATCAAAGGTACCTATTTTCTCCAACCTTTTTTGTTGTTCTGTTGAAAGTGTTTTCTGTTGTAAAAGGTATTGCAGGCTATTGTGATTCGTACGTATAAAAAAATTACTACCTAGAAGATATTGTCGCCGTTTGGTTAGGGCATGCCTGATAACAAGCATCTCTTTATCATATTTTGATTACAAACGCTCCCTCTTATTTAATTTTCTACTTTCAAAAGGATAGGGTTACCATCTTGCATTACTATGACTCTTACTCCAGACTTGAAAGCATCACACTCAATTATAAAAAAGTTTAAAAAAAATTAGGAGTTGATAACATTGGTGTTGAAGACATGACTTCCTTTAATATTTCAAAACATTGTTCTGCTTGATCATCCCATATGGACGATTTTTTCTTTAAAAGATTCGTCAAAGGCACAATTATGTTGGCATAATTTTAAATAAATCGTCGGTAGTATCCACTCAATCCTAAAACCCCTCTTAATTTGGAGATGTTAACACGTTTAGGCCATTCTTTAATTACCTCGATCTTGTCAGAATCTAGCTTTACTCCTTATTTGAATATTATGTGTCCTAGGTATTCTGCTTCTTCTTTTCCAAAAGTGAATTTGGACCTCTTTGCATAAAATTGTTTTTCTTCTAGTATAGTGAGGACTTGTCCCACATGTTGTAGATGCTCCTTCCACATTTTACTATAGACTAGAATATCATCAAAGAAAACTTGTACAAACTTTCTTAAGTATGGTCGAAATACCTCATTCATGGTTGCTTGGAAGGTTGTTGGAGAATAGTTAACCCAAAAGGCATTACCTTAAACTTGTAATGACCTTCATGAGTTCAAAAGGCAGTCTTCACGATGTCCTCTAATATTATTATGATTCGATAGTATTTGGATCTCAAGTCCAATTTTGAAAAATATTTGGCTTCATGAAGTTCAAATAACATTTCATCTATGAAGGGGATAACGAACTTATTCTTTATCATTATTTTGTTCAATCCTCTATAATCTACGCACAGTCTAAAGGATCCATCATTCTTTTAGACTAAAACTCTAAACGATCCATCATTCTTTTAGACTAAAAGTCTATATGATCCATCATTCTTTCAAACTAAAAGTCTAAAGGATCCATCATTCTTTCGGACTAGAATCACCGGAGCAATGTAAGGGATTCTAGTTTTTGTGATGATACCACATTTTAAGATATGTTGGACTATTCTTTCGATTTTAGCCTTTTTATGATGTGGATATCTATATGGCTTGATGTTGACAGGGTTTTATCCTAACATAACTTTGATTATGTGCTCAATTTCTCCTTTAGGAAGCATCTACAACGGAAGATATTCGAATACTTTTTGGTGTTTTTGAATTAATGCTCGAATCTAAGGGTGTTGTTCTTCAGTTAATTTTGAAGCCATCATTTCCATCTTTTGACAATGTACCATATATGTTGGAGCTCCTTTTCGGATCATTTTCAATGGGTGGCGTCGATAATCTTGGTACAGACAAAAGATTTAGTAGTTGGACGATAGGGGCAATATAGGCTTGTGCAACAACGATAATAATACGTGCAATGGTGGTGGAAGGTGATTCATCAGATGTGGTTGCATATGCGATAGTAGCTACAGGTCAAGATTTTGTATAGATTGTTCACGAAGATCTGATACCAGTCGTTGTGGATGCAATTTATATTAAATAACATATGTTTTACATTTATATTGTTTATATGAAAATGATTGGATGATGGGGTTGCAATTGATGGCTACTGACTTAAATATAACCTCAACACCTTTACCTAAGAGGTCATGATCTTTGATCATGCCCCTTCTTCCTAAATTAATCCTAATTAATAAATAACAATTTATTTTTATACATAATTTGATTGTTATACATGCATTTTTTCAAATATATAAATAAACACATTTCTAAAATATATTGGTATATATTGTCTCTTATTATTCCTTATTGGAAAATTAGTAATAACATAAAAGTTAGAAACTTATAATATATATGAAGACAATATGATGTTTGTTATTCTTTATTAAAGAATTAGGAATGATACAAAATTTACAAACTTATAACATATATAATGACAAAAGGAACAAATTAAACTTGCACGAGATGCATCACACAAGAGACATCAAGAGAACAACTCAAGTTGTTTTTTTTAAACAAAAATACTATTTGTGTTATATAATTTCGTGTTTGGTTTGCAACAAATACGTCAAACACTACAAAATAATTCATCAAAATTTTCCAATTGTTTTCTCCTTTTCAAAAGGAATACATGATTTTCTAGAGGAGATTATATCTTAGCAACAAAAAAAAGGGTTTTGTAGGTGAATAACTTACAAAACTACCCCATTAGAACACAAAATTTACAAACATCACACTACTAGTTGATTATGAAATCTTTCATAACTACGAACCTATTGTTGTCTTGTAGAGGTTCATTTAAGTCCGGGTAATTAACAATTATTAAAGTGCTAGACTTCATCCACCATTAGGTAATTAAGGCAGATTTTATTTGATCATTAATCTTTAATTCCCCTATCTTCAATTTACACCCTTCATTACCATACTTGTCTTCTTCTTTGTTGAAGTCTCTTAAGACATGAAAATATGTTTTGGATGGGACACCTTCCACAGTTTTCATGACGTTTTTCGTAGATTTCTCCTTTGAGAAGTAGTTTTTTATTAGATAATGAAGGATTAAGAGAGAATCTCTCATAATCGTAAGTGTGTCCACTTGATGTTCTTTGCAAAACAAAAGTCCATTGTAGAGACCATATATCTCTACTTTATTATTTGTCACATGATCAAGACCCCATGAGTACCTTAAGACTTTGTCCTCCTTGGGGCCATAGAGTACCCCTCCCCCTCTTGCCACCCCTTAGCACAAGATGTTTATTAGAAAAAAAACATAGAACACGATTTTTATTAAACTAATGTCCTTTATAGGTATAAAAAGTGCTTATTGAGACCTTTCTATCTCATTCACGTTCCTTAACAGTGTAAAGAATTGATTTTCATTTTATGTATATTTATGGTTTCATTAACTATAAGCTAAAATGTTAAACTTAAAATATTATTTCTGTAATAATAATAGTTATAAAAATAAATTATATTATAGTTTTAAGGTTAATATTTTGAGTAGTTGGGAGTATAACTTGTTTTTCTATTTGTTCAGGTTCAATTCTAATGGATATGTTTAGCCCATTGTGATAAAGTTTAAAGAGTAAGTACCCCAACTCATACAACATCTCATCTCTTGCTAAACTATAAATTAGTGGTATATCAAATTTGTAAAGATTATATATATTCTTAGCGTTATAGTATGAATCTAAAAATTTAATCTAAATTTCACCTAAATTACTTCAACATATTACGAATTACTTTTAATTGAAAAAAAAAAACAAAACAAACCAAAAATTATTTCATCAAGAAAATAAAAAAACAAACAAGACAGACCAAATTAACAAACTATATCATTAAAAAAAAGAGAGGAAAAAATCATTGAACATTGTTCTGTAATTTAAAGGTAAAATCATAATCTCTAAAATGCTAAACTACAAATAATAATATAAGAGAAAAATGGAATATATTAATTTAGAGAATTTCAAGTAGTATATTTAATATTTTTAATGTTTATTGTCGAAAATGAAAATGATAAATGTAAGAGTTATTGGTTTTATATGCGATCGTTTGTGTAAAAAAAATAAAATTGGAAGATAAATATTGCTTTATATATGGTTTTTTTGGGACATGTGTGTGACTTGTTAATTGTTTCATTTGGTGCATGTTAAAAGAATAACACTTGTAGGGGTGGTAAAAGCAGGGGCATATTTTTTTCCTTGAGAATCAAGAAGAATGTAGGTATGCTAGGGGTTTAGGTCACTCTTCGAAGAATGTTGTTGAATCCTATGTCTTATATTAGGGTTTGATGTAAATTGTGAATCTGGGAATTCAAGAGGTGATTGTTTTTGGTGATTCCTTGAATATAAGTCACCATTTATATTCATGATTTCTCCCCTCAAATACAAAGTTAAGTCATATTGTAAAGCAGATTTATTAGTTGTATCATTCTATCTCCAAGAAGAAATATCTTCAAGTTCTCAAATCAAATGACTCCAAGGCTAGTTATATGGCTAATTTGGGGTGTAGGCTAAGTCAAGGTAAATTTTAGTGGCAGGGGCAAAAGGGGTATGTCCCCCTTCCATAATGGTTAATCAAGAAACTCATAAATCAAAGTAGAGGAATAATTCCTTATGGTTTAATGTAACATTTTGATGCTTTACGAATTTTTTTTTATTATTAGGTTAGTATTGGTGAATGTATAAGTGGAATATTGTAGATATTATAACATTTTGTCCAAAAGCTTCAAGGTAGTAATTTTGTAGAAATTTGGGGAAAGGTGAATTTTTTCCCCTGAGAATCAAGAACAACATAGGTCTGCTTTGGGTTTAGGTCATAGTTCCAAGAATGTTGTTGAAGCATATGCCTTATACCTAGGTTTGAGGCAAATTGTGAATCTGGGAATTTGGGAGGTAATTGTTTTTAGTGATTCCTTTGAATATAATGCACCATTTATATTCAGGATCTCTCCCCTCAAATACAAAGTTAAATCATATTTTCAATTGGATTTATTAATTGTATCAGTCCATTCCCAAGAATAAATGTCTCCATGTTCTCATATCAAACAACTCCAAGGATGGTCACATGGATAATTTGAGGTCTAGGCTAAATCAAGGTAAACCTTGGTGGCAGGGGCAAAAGGGGTATGTCTCCTTTCTTTAATGGTTAATGAGGAGACTCATAAATTAAAGCAGAGGAATAATTTATCATGGTTTAGTGTAACATTTGAATGTTTTGTAAATTTTGGTTTTTGTTAGGTCAACATTGGCGAATGTATAAATGGAATATTGTAGATATTGTAGTATTTTGTTCAAAAACTTCAAGGTCATAATTATGTAGATGGTCATTGATACTTACTTCATTTTGACCATGTCCATTAGTTTCGACTTGCTTATGTAAATCATGTATGTAAACTCAGATTTGGCTCAATGTCTTTTAATATAATGGTTATTCACCGTTCTTGTTAAAAAGAAAAGAAAAAAGAACAACACCTATGGTTAATATTTCTTCATACTTTTTATGAAGATTAACTTTTTTCCTTTACTTATTGTTAATAATTTCATTTCATTTGTAAAGTATATAATATATATGTATGTGTGTATGTGTGTATGTGTTTATGCATTTATTTATTTATTTTATTCAAATCACACACACACACACACACACACAACAATGTAGTCTAAATATCCTTCTTCTTTTTTTTTAGGAATTTGATAATAAAATTTTGGTTGAAACTATAATTTTTGATTATTTAAATTGTGTTTTCGAATCCATAAAAGGATTTAATGCCTTGAAATCCCTAAGGCACTTGGATTATGCAGATTATAGAGCTCGAATCTGCAATATGCACAGAAAAGAGCCAAAACTTTGGAGAGATGGACTACGCATATATATAACTCTCTTTTCTTCTTTTTTCCCTTTTTTTTATATAAAATAGGGAGCACAACTTTTTTTCTAAAATAATTATGTTTTTAAACCAAGCATCAAGTTTTGAAAATCAATATTAGTGTTATTCAATATTTTGTTCATTTATAATAATAAAAAAATGTTTGCTAGGTTATGTGAGTCTTGAGATGACTGAGACACTTAACCCGTGGCTTGAGTAGTTGCAACCTAGGGGCATCTAAGACATTAAAATCACCTGGGAATCGCTCCCGACCTAGACCACACCAACCCTTAGGATGGATAAGCTTTTGCCCACAGAGTTTCGAATCGATGACCTCTACACCATAGAGTTCCTTAACAGAACATCGAGTCACCGTATGCTCTACGCCTTACGAGCATTCATTTTTAATAAATTATTAAGGTCCTCATAATGAATTGATGAATCCAAACATCTCATTTCATCGATAAATGTATAAACAAGGAAATATGTGTGTGTGTAGTTATAAAAGTGTCTTAAAAAATAAAAACACAAGTTACAATAAAAGTAATGTATGGATGGACAAAAGTGTAAACATTTGAGACTCAAAATGATTTCAAAACATATAAAAAAACCCATAATACTTAGATGAGACATCAATTGCATAATTTTTTTGGAAATAATTATGATAACAATTTATATAGAGAAACACATGAAGTCAAACAAGATGATAATAATCAAACAAAGGGAAAAGTACATGACAAAAGTAAAAACAATAGAATGGTTAGAAAAATCTTAATGGTTTAATTTTGTCATCTATGATGATAAAATAACTATGACATATTATTATTTTGAGAAGTTTTTGATGGTGCTTGAGCTGCCAACATTCAGGGGATCTCCCCGATACGAAGTCCCAACTAGACCTCAAGCTGTTTGGAGTAGAAGTCCCAACATTTGGTGGTAATGTAATGCCATGACCGTAGTAGCGCGTAGAGATAAGTATGATAACTTTGGAAGGAATCAAATGTGTGACCTTACAGCGAGTCAAGTGCGATGTATGGGGGTTCTAACACGCAGAGGGGAAAAGGAAGCATGCTCCTTAAAAGCCTGTAATAGTACACAGCTTGGAAGGAACACACGAGAAAAATGACATCGCAAGCTAAAATGCAGAATAGTCCACAAGTTAAAGTGATGGGTTAATGCAACAACAAGCATCCAACAAGATTCATACAATTGCATACAAAATAGTTCATAATAAAATGCGTAATTTAAACAACATACATTGCTAAACCAACTAGAATAGTCTAACTACAATAACAACATATGCATGAAAGCGTGTTGGCTCTGATATTATTATTATAAGTGAAAGTTTCATCCATACATACACCATTGGCGACCACTAGCCCCAATAGTGGAACATTATAGTCAAGAACACCTGCTCCTCCAAAGAAGTATATTGGCCCTATGCTATGGAGAAGGCAAGGTTAGTCACAATACTCCCAAGCCTTTTATAAGCCTAAGCCTAGCCAAAATCTTGGCTCCCAAATGCATGTTCTATGAGTTATGAGGTTCTATTTATAACAAATGGTGGGGTGACTCTTTACATTCCCCTTTGTGACTCTTTGACTACCCTCATGACTCTTAAACTTCTTTAGAAATAACTCATTACATAACATGATGACGTTTCACATTCCACTAATCACACTTGGAATTTCACTTACGACATATTTACAGATAATATTACATTTTCCACATGTACCCATGTGAAATAACATAGGCTAGAGACAGCCTAACAAGACAAAACACTGTGACTATGAAGTTTGGGGAAAGACCAACTCGACAACCTCCACTTGGTGATTCTCGGTCACGTACTAATGCCAAGCTTGGTACTGTGTGATGATATCCCCAAACTGCTTGATGGTGTCTTTCTGATAGTAGACTATTGCCTCCATAGTTTCCAAGTATATGGTCTTCGAACCTGTGTCCAACGCGTCCTGAAGCATGTGCAACATGGTGTTGACCATGACAGGACCACCAATGTACTTTTGCATGTTATGTGTGCTTAGCTCCAAGTCATCTCTGGTGGCCTCTCGCCTTAGTTTCTCCATGTACCATTCGATCTCTAGCCAGACTTGGTTCTTGGGTCTAGCCTCGGTGAGGGAACCGATTGATGGGATAATGTGCATTCTCGCCATGACATCCAAATTCTTGTACAACCATGCATATGAGGCTTGTATGTTGTTGACGAACTGGGTGAGTTTCTCATAGTTCTAGATCAACATCCAGACCTTTGCCTTCTCCAGCTCTGCCTGTGGCTTAATCTCCTTTAGCACGTGAAGTGGGGCCCCTTTGTACCACATTGTCCGCTCTTGCACATGGGCAATGGCAACATGTATGTTCTTGAGAGTTTGAACAAAATCTTTGGTCAGTTGTTGTAAGCGATGCACACAAACAACTGCTTTACGCATGGCGACAAATATGTCATAGAGCTTCCACATGGTAGTCTTAAGTGTTGATACTTCAGCAAGTATCACTTTCCTCATTTCTACCATTGTAGAAACTGCACATTGTTGCTAAAGTTGTTCTACCTCTTTCCTAGCAACCTGCAAGTTCTTTGCCATTTGTTCATTCTCAGCCAACAAGAACTTAACATTTGAGCTCGTTGCTTTTGCATAGGCCAAGGTGGCATCGGCAAGGGCAGCTAGATGCTTTATGATATCTGACACTATCACCCTTTCCTTCATGAATGCAGGTGATCCGTGATCATCCGGAAAGTGCTTCTTGTATGTCTGTACAATCTTCTCCTGCAACTCGTCAAATGTTAGATTGTACACATCCATAACCGGATCATCATCAAGGAGAACAACTTCTCCTTGCTTGCTCGGGACTAGTTTTGACAGTGGAGATGGTGGAGACTGAGAGGTGACCTCGGGTGCTCTCGGCATAAGTTCAGTATCTTCATTTTGTGGCTCCTAACCCAACTCCATGTATGTCACTTCCATCAGTTTCTTAATCTGCTTACCAAGCTCCAAATCTTGTATCTATTCACCCTCTTCTTCATCTATTGGCTTTTTTGACTCTCAACCTATATGGGCATTATTTGCTCTATCATCGTGCCTTGCCTTTCTTCTTCCACCTGTTTTTTCTTCTCTTCCCTTTCTCTCCTTCTCATCTGTTGCTCTTCCTCCAACTTCTTCTCCATCTCTTGCAACTTTAATTTTACTTCCTGCAACCTTTTATTTTCTCTCTTCCTTCACTTTGCTCCCTCTTTTCCCCTGCTACTAAAGTTGATTTCTTCATGATAGGATATGTTCTCATCTTGTAGCTTTTATCTACCTCTGGGTTCTCAACAATCTTCATCTCCCCTTGTCCCACACTAGCTTGATGCTTATTTTTGTTGCTTCCTGTGTTGTTGCTGCCTGTAGAGAAACCTCCCAAGTTGTGCCTATACTTATCAGCTCATGGAGCTTAGAGTCATTATAACAGTACATCCATGAGTCCTCCTCGTGCTAGTGAAATGTCCTATTAATCCATGGATAATACACCTTCGCACAGTGGATCTTGCAAATACCGTGGGGATAACATATATTAAAGTCTTTGGTGCTAAAATTTAACTTCAATATCTCCTTAGCTTTGGCATCTGCATCTTTCAATCTCTTAATGTTATATACCTAGGGGGGGTAATATGGGGTACCGAGGGAGGTACCCAAGGTAATAATGTAATAATGGGATGGGCCATAGTAATAAATAAGGTGGTTAACCCATGCCATGTAAGGGACCACAAGTATTTGATAATAATGTAAGAGGCCCATGGTATTAGTTGATGGTATGAGGAAACCATGGTAATGATCATGGTATTGTATGTATGAGACCTATATAGAGGCTAGAGACTCCACATGGAGAGATATGAAGAGAAGTATCTTGTATGAACAGGCATATGGCTTGTGGAGTGTTCTCTTTCTTTAGAGTGAATGTATGGTGTTGCCCTAAACTAAGGGTTTGATCAATTAAAGAATCATTTCTATCTATATTTTGATCTTGTTATTTATTGGGTTATTTCTATTATCAAATATTTCCGGTTAGGATCTACAACAAGTGGTATCAGAGCACTTTTTGGGCACAAAAGTGGATTTTTTTTTTATTTTTTGCAAGGATTTCAAGGGCGGCGAGTTTGCAGATCAGATCTGTATGTTTTGGTTCAAGATCTGAAAAATATTATTGCAGATCTGTATTCCTTGTGAAAAAATAGCCAATTAAAAAAAAAAAAATCGGTCGAATCGGAGTCCGGATGAAGGAGATATTGCTGATTTAAAAATCAGTAGGGTTGCAGATAATTTTTCAGGGCAGCGAGTTTGCGACGCATATCTAAACGTCCTGGTGCAAGATCTGCAAGATCTAATTGTAGATCTGGAATCTTTGTCAAAAAACACCCAATTTCAAAAAAAAAAAAATCAGGCGAATCGGAGTCTAGATGAGGGAGATATCGCTGATTTAAAATCAGCAATTTTTTTTTCAGAAATTTTGGGTGACGGCGGGAGAGTAGCAGCGCAGATCTGGAATTCTAGTGCTTGGATCAGGATTTCTGTCACATGGGCAGATGCAGAATGGTTGTTACATTTCCAAAAACAGGTTATAATAGAGATTCTGAGCAATATTGACGAAACTGTGACATTCTTAAATTTTAGCCAGGTAAGTGGATTTTTTCAAACCTTCATGGCTTATAGCAAGGAATTTTTTACAAGAAAAGATGATGGTCCGACTATTGAAGAATTCATAAAGGAACTAAAACGTATGTTTAAGACAGATTGGAGGGGTAAAGTGTGGTTATTTTTAATAGATGAGGCTTCCACATGGTGGTGGAAATCACTTGACCACAAGCAGTTGTCCAAACTTTCAGATGCAGAAATTGAAAAAGTCCTTTTGGACAAATGGTCTAAGCCTAGAAAAAAGGAGAATGAAACACATAAGGGGCTATTTCCTGCTGGTATATCCTTATTACAGGTTCATGGATTGATTCAAAAAGAGAAGATCATTGTTTCTATCAATCCTAGTTGTAAACATAATTTTATCGGTGTTAATTTGGCAAAAAAATTGCAAGTTCCAACAAAAAACATTGAAAATACACAAGTTGATGATGAGAATGTTCAAATGTACAAGGATTTGAAGATTTCAATGGATAAGTATGTGTTGCATAGTGATTTTTATGCTTCAGATATGGATAACATAGATG
>APFE030671430.1:11259-28370 GCA_000404065.3 Pinus taeda | reverse complement strand
CGCGATCTGCAGCTTCTCCCGGGAGCTCATCTCGTTGCTCTTGCTGCTGGGGGCGGTCGTCTTCTGGTACGTATTGTACTTGTCACAGAGGCTTCTGCTGGAGATCTTCAACTGGGCGGCGCTAGCCTGGTTGGGTATGCTCACAACCCCGGTGCTCCTCCTCACGGGGTATAAAGAGATCATCTTCGTATCACTTGCTGTGGGGTTTGCGATCGTTGTCGTCGACGCAGCGTTGCATTGGTTGGCCTACCACGTTTAGAATTCACGCCCACATCTCATTCCCTTCAAATTATGGTAAAGCGTATATTTTATTTTATTACATATTGGTTTATTCAATTCACTTTATTTTTACAAATATAAAATTGAATTTCGTATTTATTTTTTCAATGGACAAGGTCCATTAATTCAATTTCACGTTAACCTTGTTTCAATGCTTTTGAAAAAAAAATTTAATAATTTGATTTTTATTTAAATTAAAAACTGAAATTACACTTATTTTGAGTTTTAATCAGTAAAAAAAAATTATTGTCGAAATATAAACATGCGAATATAATTTTATTTTTAAATATAAAAGAACCACAGAAATTTTATAAAAGTGTTTTATAATGATTATGGAAGATTAGAGGGTTTTTTAAAATCGTTTTTAATTTTAATTAAAATTATTGATTTCTATTAAAGTGAAGATGGCTTGACTATTAAGGAATCATATTAATTAGTGAATATTCAGAGGGAGAGGTGTGAACTTTTTTTTCGTGTAAACCCTTATTAGAATGTACAACTTTTTGTCCCAACAAATTTGATTTTTTTATGGAGCTTAATAGATTTTAGGTTAAATGGATTTATGTATAGGTTGAAAAACCTAGTTTTAAAATTAAGAATTTTTTATTTTCATTTTTTAAATTTCACTTTCTTTACATAATACATATATGCTTGATCTTTGGTTGATGTTGAAACATTTTAGTTTAAATGGAAATATAAATATTTTATTTATGATGTACCATGTGTATATTGGAATGTTTTTTTGTCTGTTTCTTTTAAATGGATATGAATCACTCTTGAACTCCGGAGTCAAGGTTTCTCATAGTAGTTATTTAGATTGTCTACATTGGGGTTACACTAAAATCTATCATCAAAATAAGGAAAAGCAAAAAAAATAATTAAAATAGTGAAAATGCGCATGAAAAAAAAATACACTTAAATTAATTTTTATTAAAAATAATATATATCTATTAAAGTTTTTATTAATTTTTGATTTTCTTTAATAATCGAGAATGCTTTAAGGTGTATTAAAAATTTTCTAAATATATAAATTGAATACTAATTATTTATTTTGAATACATTATATATTTAAATAAATTAACAATTAATATATTGGAAATAATTTGAAATATAAATATATCTCAATAGATGTGATAGATTAAATATATTTGGAATAAAGTTAAATAGTTAGAATGAGTTAAATATTAATTATTTATTTTAAATATGTTAAATATTTAAAATATATATATAATATATATTACATATATATATATATAGTAAATCGATTAATATATACGTAATATATAACAAGTTTATATATTATTTCGCTCTATGGATAAGAACACTTGATTATGTATGGCGGTGGGCAGAATTTCTCAGTTTTTTGCGACGAATGCGCTCATGTGCAATGGGCAGGCACACCCCTATGGGCTATGAGTCATGCAGAGAGCGCAATGGTTAAAGGCGACCGGCATGTGTGTGTGCATAGCAGCTGACGAGACCGACGAGCGCCCGATGAGATGTGCGAAAGGTGTGCGACGATAGAGGGTGACACGGGCAACCCGTAGATGGAAAGTGCAACGAGGGCAAGTTTATAGGCTGCCTAGGAAGAGTGATGGGTGGAGGCCGACTTGAAAAAGTGGACCTGACAAATATATTGGAGTGGCTCGGTCGATGTGTATAATGGGTAGACCAACGCATACTTGGGTCGACAACCGTGTCACTTGGATGTGGTAGTGTGGGTATATATAAACACTTAGACATGACATTTAAGGCAATGAAGGATCTAGGTGGGGAGCTTGTTCTGAAGTTTCATAGGAGTTTGGATAAGCAAGGGAGACATAAGAAGACAAACCGAAGATTGGGTGAGTTTCAGGATGAATAGGTGCAAGAACTGGCAGGCAGGCAGTCTGAACGACCTGAGGGTGCGGTAGGGTGACCCAACCCGGGTGAGCTGAACGACCCGAGGGTGAGGCAGGGTGACCCAAACCGGGTGAGTTGAATGACTTGACGATCCAGAAGGGCGACTTGACTTGGATGAGTTGCACGACGGGTAAGTCTGAATGATCGACAGGGCTAAATGACTGACAAAGGTAACTGACAAGTAGGGCTGAATGATTGACAAAGATGAACGACCGACATGGCTGAACAATAGTGAAAATGCAAAATTGTTCTAATGTAAGGAAACTTGGGGTTTCCTCATAACTTGTGTAGGCAATAGATAGTCGAGTAGCTGCAAGGTTGTGATATGACACTTGGTGGATTGTGTAGGCCAAGGGATTTGATAGCACATGACTGTTGTAAACTTGTAATTGTAAGATATTGTACATTATAGTTGTATATTATAGTGGGCAGACTTTATGAGAGTTTCCCCTCCAAAGTATATGTGTGTTATACTTGTATGGTTTATAATTTTTGCTGCTTAATGATTGATGAATGTTAATTGAAGTAAATGTTATTTGACTACATTGATAAGAACACTTGATTAGAAAGTTGGCTAAGTGTTGGAATTAGGCGTAGACCATACACTCTAGCATTCGTCAAAAGAAAAAGTATAGTGGTGTTGCACCCACCTATGTGTGGTTGAACGACTACCATTGGGATAGGGGTGTGACAAATGGTATCAGAGCTCTTTTCGCAAAGCTTTGTAGATTGAAGATTTGAAGCATAAATATGACGATAGGGTTGTAGTTGGTATTGAAGCTTGGACACTTGGGATTTGAACCAAGTGCGACAGGTTGAGCAAGGGTGAAGCATTATGTTTGGGCCAAGTTGAACAACAATATATGAAAAGTTTGGAAGAATATCACGGGACGCTCTAGCTTACCTTATACAAATTGAGGCGTATGAAAAAAGAGAACCCACAGATTTGAGATGAACTTCAAGTCTTGGAAAGAAACGTTGAAGAAGAGCCTCTTCGACTTAGTTGGGCAATGGAGTAGGATGTAGCTACAGATTGCGATGATGAAGAAGAAGTTGTGATATATGAGGATGTTGTAGCTTTGATAACGATGGAGGAAGAACTTGGTGTCATGAAACTTGACCAAGTTGGACCAGGATCATACATATTGCAAACATTAATGGATGGAGGCACTCACACAGAGGAGCCTCATGATGAAGTAATTATTATTGTTACTTCTGTTTCATTGAAGCTTTTGGAGGATGGGCCATATGCACCGATGAGAAAAGGGAGTTTTTTAATGCAATGGACAACTTTTCCATGGATGACTACGATGTGAACTTGGGTTTTGATGAAGCAAGGAACATTGGTTGTCGCAGAGCTTGTTGGGGCAATTTGTGACCTTATGACAGAAAGTGAAAATTATTGTGACAAGGGAGGAACACAATGATCATTGCAGAGGATTAGTCGTGCTTTAGCCATATGGAGAATTGGCTAAGTGCCTGACATGACTCATGGACAGATTAGAGAGGACACACCAAACTTTTGATGATATGATACTTGGGTGGACTTCTTCTTGGTTGTGACCAAGAGAAAGACTTGGTGGTTAGTGGGGGAGGAAAAAATTGTGGAAGGAACCTGTGACATGATATGATATGATGTGATATCTGATTTGAGTGATCAGGGACACTAAACCTGGTTGAAGACAAAGATGTGATGACCAATGTTGTGATGAGTCTACTCAAATAGACAACATGAGCAACTTGAGTCATGGACATCAAGTTGGATAGATGGAGCATGGCAGACTTCTTATAGGGGAATTATGCAAAAGCACTTATAGAGATGTCACTTATGGGCATCCAATGAGGAGTGACAAGGCAGGGATGTTGTACAGATAGACTTGTTGGTGTGACGCAGAGACATTTTACGCATGAGTCTATGGAGATGTTGTGCACATTTTTACAACAAGGCCATGGACTAATTGGTTTTGTGAGAAGCGTATGGGAGTATCCATACTGCATGGAAGGAAGATACATATTGCAGTGGAAATTGAGACTAAGAAATGTATGCTTTTCGAAGGTGTTGGTTGGCAATGATGCATAGGTGTTCATGAGGACTTGAGAGAGTTGCAGCTAGTGGAGACTTCATGTTATGGTGGTCTTGGAGTATCTAATTCATTAAGGAGATGAGGTCATAGGTGTACCTAAATTTGATGCAGTATGGGATGCATACCTTTGGGCACATTTATGGGGTGTGTTCAGAGGGAGACTTGATGGATGTGATCGAAATGAGACACTTTGGAGTTGATGGAGTTACAACGATGGAGATGCCTTGGTGGTAGAACTTGGGCATGAGTTGATTTGATGAGACTTCACCTCTTTTGATAAACACGGTGGTTGATTGGTTTATGACCATAGGTAGCACATGGATGATAAGGTAGCTGTAGAATTTCCCCTTTGATAGGTTTGCGGGATGACATATTGCAAATGAGATGGAGGTTGCTTCATGGACTTGGATATGGCGCATTGAGCATTGGTTTGATGAGAGGATATTTTCATTTTGAGGAGATGAACCTCACACATATGGATGATGATGCTTGGATAGATACAACTGATTGATATACAACACATCGACACCAACAACATGGACAACATGTTGCAGACGAGATGGAGACTACTTCATGGACTTGGGCATGGCTTACTTTACACTTTGATAGAGATGGGATAGATTCTTGATCGAGTTGATGTTGTGATAGGATACTGGAGAAATGAATGAAAATATCATGAGAAGGTTCATTCTCATGGTTTGAGCATGACAGTTTGAATGATCACCCGACTATTTCAAGTCATGAGGGTCGATAGTAAACTGAGATATGTTTGAGTTGAGATGGAGTATCATGGTATTAGTTCGCATGATTACAATACATGATGGGTCGGCACGATATATGTTGCAATGATAGCATGTAGCTTGAGTTGGAGGGATCAACCTTCCACAATAGTGAAGCATGTGGAGATTGTGACAGATGTGGTTGATGATCATGGATTAATGAGGCTTTCCCATTTGATGGAGTCATGAGCCTTTATGGTTTGTGTGATGATGGAGCAAAGGTGGGCAACATGGAAATTTTTGAAATGTTGGAGCTAGCAACACTTTGCGATGATATATGATGGAGTTGTCGAGGACAATAACCAGTTGTCGAGGACGATAACCTTATTTAGAGTGGGGGAGAATGTCAGGCCCACCAGTTGAGTCAAGCACGACCATGTGCGGTGGGCACCTGAACTTGGTTATGTTCAACAATAGGAAGACTTTCTCGGTTTTGTGCGATAGGCAGGTGTGCCACTATGTTCGAAGCATCATGCAGGGAGCGCATTGGTTAAAGGCAACGGGCGAGACCTGTGAGTGCCCAGTGTGACGTGTGAAAGATGTGCAATGACGAAGGGCGTCACAGGTGACCCGTGTGACCCATAGATGGAAAGTGCGAAGAGTTGGCAAGTGTAACGAGGGTGATTTTACACGCTGCCTAGGAAGTGTGATGGGTGAAACTGACTTGAAAAAGTGGAATTGATAGATATATTGGGGTGGCTAGGCCGATGTGTAGAATGGGTTGGCCAAACCATACTTGAGTGGATGGTCGTGTCACTTGCATGTGGTAGTGTGGGTATATATACACACTTCATTCAAGGGGAGCTTGCTTTGAAGTTTCATAGGATTTTGGATGAGCAATGGAGATATAAGGAGATGAACAAAAGGTCAAGCGAGTTGTAGGCTTAAAAGGTGTAGGAACTGAGAAGCGAGTAGTCTGAACGAATCGAGTGCACAATAGAGCGACTCGACTTGGGCGAGATAAACAACCCTAGGGCGTGACAGGGTGACCCAACTTGAGTGAGATGAAAAACCCAAGGGTGCGACAGGACAACCCGACCCGGGTGAGCTAAATGACCAACAAGAATGACCGACTGACAAGGCCAAAAGACCATCAGGGTTGAACGACTGATAGGGCCGAACAACTGGTAGAGCTGAATGACCGGCATGGCTAAACAACAGTGAAACTGCAAAATTGTTTTGAGGCAAGGAAACTTGGGGTTTCCTGATAACTTGTGTAGGAAATAGGCATCTGAGTAACTGCAAGGTTGTGACATGACACTTGGTGGATTGTGTATGCCAAGGGAGTTGGTAGCACATGACTACAGTAAACTTGTAATTGTAAGATATTGTACATTACATTTGTATATTATCTTGGGCAGACTTTACAGGAGTTCCCCCTCCCTAGTATATGTGTGTTATAATTGCATGGTTTATAATTTTTGCTACATAACGATGGTGAATGTTAATTGAAGTAACTTTTATTCCTCTGCATTGATAAGAACACTTGATTGGAAAATTGGCTAAGTGTTGGAGTTAGGCATTTTCCATACACTCTAGTATTGGTGAAAAGAAAAAGTGTAGTGGTGTCGCATTTGCCTATGTGTTATTGAAAGACTACCACCAAGATAGAGGTGTGACAAGGGGAATCCAACTTCTGCTAACTTCAATCCCATTGTCTTTGTATCACTCTCTCTATACATGAAATTGTCATATTTATTTATCTCTATAATAAAACTGGAAATATTATATTTCAAATATTTTTACAATATATAGATGATCTAGATTGAAATATTTTCTAAACATGTTTCTTACTTTATATTAAAAAATTGATGAATTACATATTATTAAATTTTGGATATTGAGTTAATTTATTTATTGTCAACCTTAAATATATGAAATTGATATTGAAATATACTAATTAGCATGAATATTCAAACATTTTTTTTAAATCATATTAAAATATTATTAAAAAGTAAAGAATTTCACATCTTCATAAAAATATAATTTTATTGTGTTAATTTTCAATCACTTAATCTATTGAAGTATTAAGTAGTTTGTAATATTTTTTTTTCTACGTTAAGACTAACTTAAGTACCCACGGGGGATTTGAACAAGTGACCTATCACAAGGAGTGCCTTAACAGCGCACCCATTCACCGTCAATCCAAAGCCCCGTGGGCTAAGTAGTTTGTAATATTAATAATGCTTTTAATTAAAATTAACCAATATGTATATATATGTTTTGTTTTACTATAGTTAACATTTTTTTATTTAGTGAATATCTTATTTATATTTTAAATGCAACATGTCTCAACTTTAGTTTGTGAACAAACGGAATTACACATCTCTCTCATACAGGCTTGGACATTTCCCCTCTCGACCTAATAACAATAATATTTAATATCTTTATCCCTAGAATTAGACATCATGTATTTAAAAATATAAAATTTATTATTGATTAATATGTCAATTTAATTCGATGAGTTGAGCTGAGATTCAGTTAGGATTGAACAATTTAAGAGCTACACCTATCATGCTACAAGAAGAGGTTGGTTGTGTTGTGTCCATTATGATGGATATAGCTGAGATCAATGGGAAATATTTGCTATGCAAGATATGGAAACATACGCAGGTTGAAGAAATGTGTATCAATTTGATCCTACAACAATTGTGACCTCCACAGTACCATTCAGTGGATAGATTCATTGCTAGAGTGTATCATTATTGGAATGTGACCATGCCATGGAGACTGAAATGATCTATCATATCATTGTTGAAGCCTGGAGCTTATTGTGGTGACATTTAAGCCTGTAGTGTAGAGTTTGAAGTTGTGTCAAAGACAAATGTTGAAGACATTCTGAAATAAAATGGTATGTGTGGTAAATCAAATACTAGTGGTCCAACCTTCCAATCTTGTAGATATTTGTTGTGGCTACCCGTGTAGATGAATAGTAGAAATATCATAGTTTGAAGAGAGGTAAGTATCCATGTTTTTCTTCTTGAAAGAAAACATTACATATAATTTTTTTGAAAGTATCCATGAATCATTTGAATAAAAGGAATGCATATGTATATCGTTTGCATAAAATATTATCCACGTTGTTTTCTTGGAAAGACTACATTGTAAATGATAAATTAACTGTGCTAATCTTTTGGAAAAAAATGCATATCAATCTCTTGCATAAAATATAAGTAACCATGTTATTCCTTGAAAGATTACAAATGAATTCTTGTGCATGGAATGATAAGAGTCAATATTATTTTCATGAAAACTTGCATATGAATTTTGTGCATGAAAGTGGTAAGAATTAGGGTTATTTTTCTTGAAAGGTTGCACATATGGATCTTGTGCATACAAAAATAAGATTCCAAGCTAATTTTCTTGAAAAATGTGTTTGTATACATAGAAGTAATGGCTATCATATTATATTTCTTGGAAAATAAATATGTATTTGCATGCACAAAAGAATAACTATTATAGTAGAGAATTATGTGTTTATATGCAAAAATATAATGACTGTTGGGTTAGTTTCTTTCAGATAAATATTATGTATTTGCATGCACAAAGATACCAACTAATGTGCTAGTTTAATTTAAAAGAATATTTGGGTATTTGCAGAGGTTTTTTTTGGAAACAAGTTTTTCTTATGCAAAGAACATAATAGCAGTTGTGGTGTTTAGCTCATAGAAATATGTCCCTCTTCTTGTGCAAAGAGATAGGGATAACCATGGTGATTCTTTTAAACATTATTATGATAACCATGGTGATTCTTTAAAATATTACAGTCTTCTTGTGAGAATGGGTAGATTTTCATGCCTTGGTAATCTTATGTACTTTAATTTACACATTTGAGATTTGGATCGATATACTTGTGTCATAGTCATAACATATAAATATCAATCGACATGTTTTGGTAGCTATGTGATTTCAATTAATGCATTTGCGGTGTCAATAAAAGAGGCATGTATCGATACTTTGTATATATTTCATTTATGCACATGAATGGATGTTTGAAGCATAACTAGTAGAAGAAATTTATTTGGTTTGATAAATATTTTGATGTCAGATTTTGCTGACATTAGTAATTGCAAGAATGGATTGTGACTTATGCAAAATATGGATTATATTTAACATTATGGCATATAGTGTACTAATGGCCCATGCAGATTGAGGGATTAACAAACACGCCACAAAGACACGGTGTTTGAGGAATTTTAGGGGTGTGTAAATGATATCATGATTAATGTAATGACCTCTAGCTAGTTATGTTGAATTTAAGATGAAATTTCTTTGTAAATTTCTTAACAATGGTCTAGGGATGGTATCCCTTATTTCCATTATGTGAGGGGTGAATGCCCTTATGAAAGGTTTAATAAAATAAATGTTTGTTGTTTTTTCCCTATGTGGTTTCACGGGTATATCAATTTCCATTTATGTGTTTCCTACTTTGTTGCTTTGATGATATTGCTACCTTGCATGACAATGGCATTTACATGATCAAATTTGTGATTAACTAGCCTAATTAGATGAACAATAATAATGATGTAACGTTACAAGAAGGAGTTTTATGTTAGTACTATGTAACAATGATTGTTACGTGATGATACTTGTTATATTCCATTTCTAAAGTTGCATTAGTAATGATGATAATTGTATCTAATGATCAATTAAGGAATATGGAATAAGTGATTGGAAATTTTACATATTAGTAAATCCAACATAAATTTTTTAATCCTATGTATTTTTACATGAGGTTTACCGAGGGATGTTACAAGTGGCATCAAAGCAAAAGGTTGTAGCACTAGCACTTTTGGGAATCTATAAGCAGAGAAGAAGTAGAGGTATGATGCTTTTGTATATAAGATCAGTTATGATTCTAATGAAAATTACATGGAAAAATATGCATTAGATTTCATTTTACATGAGATGCATGATGGTGTTAATAACCATATTGAAGAATGATAAGTGTAATGTTTTTTCTAAGGAATAACTATGCGTAAGACATTTGAGTATTTATAAAGATAGAAGACAATAAAATTTTTGTTGCATTGTTTGTAGCTAAATCATGAACAATTTTGAATACTCACATTGTAATTAGTGATGGTATGGATTAACTACCAACCTTTTCATGCACACTCTTATGATAATTTTTAATGGTTCACTTAAAAAAAATTGATTAGAGTTACAATGCACTGCTTATAAGAAAAGAATGAATGCATGTATTGTTCTGTGTGATAGAGAAAGAAAGTAGAAGGTGGGGGTTGTCCTTGAAGAGGACAATAGAATGTTTTAAAATAAATTGAAAGAACACCTTTGAATGTTGAAACTAAACAATGAGTTAAGTAGTAGGTCTTGACTATCATGAAAAATTGTCGATTGAGTCTAATTGTGGATTTTGATTGGGTTATGATGATTAGTAGCATTGATTATTTAGTATATTATACTACCTTTCATGAATTAATATTTCATGAAAACATTGTTAGTAAATACAATGTTAATATATTGTAGCCGATCAATTGAAAAACTATATTGGAATATGCATCAGTCGGTTCTTAATTTAGGATTATTGTTAAAATGGTAAACAATGTGATCCTCGTGGATTATTCTTATGGTAAGAATAAGTTGTTTGAATTTGGGGTTTATTGGCTTCTAAATTTTTACCATGTGTTATTGAAACTCATTGAGTAATAATGGTGAATTAGTGTTTTTGTATGAGTAAATTTTTGTACAAGATTTTACGCATAATAATAGAGTATACAAGAAATTACAATGATTACGGAAGTGGATACTTGTTTAACAATGCATACGCATGACTATCAGTTCTTGAACATTACAAATAACTTCAATCATGATAACAATAGAGTCTCTAAAAGTGACTGATAAATAGAAATGCATTGTTATAATAAGACATAAAGGAAAGGATTGTTGCCTTTCTTATGAACATGCATAAATAATAATTAATAGGATAAGGGCAACCAAGATTATTCGATAGTTTAATAATGTACTAAAATGCATGAGATGAAATAGATGATGTATGTTCAAGCAACTTAACAATATAAATAATAATAATAAGATGTTGTTTATTACATTGTCTGTTCAAATTTTACATCTCTACAACTTGATGATTTAATGATGATGTTAACCGATATGCATCATATATCTAATAAATATGTTAATTTGATCCTTTAGAAATTCATCTTGTGTGTGTAAATAGTGCCTTGACATTACATATTAAACCTAATTAGTTAACTCCATTATGTTGTGGAAATATGGTGTCTTCATTTTTCATCGCTAAACAAAAATCTGGATAGTATTTTGAATCTGTTGGAATTACTAATTTGTTTGATCAAGGGAAGTCTATGTGATTAACTTCAATTTAGTAATGTTACATAATGATTGTTGATTAAATATACATGCATAAATGAAATTTCATTTTTCATGAATTAGAACTATGGGAATGCCAATGATTAAGATCCTATTCCCTTAATTGTTGTTTCATAAAACAACTTCATGGAAACTTGGTTTCAATTTTACTATATATAGTTTGGAAGAGGCATTCTAAATCTTTATGCTTACTCATAATGCATGGAATTGGTTTATGAAAAAACAACCACACCAATACCTTTCTGGATTGTTAAAATCTTGAGAACATTGATGCATGTGCAAAGTAAAAATGACAAGATATTTTGTAAATACTAGTATTTTGTAGAAGGTACAATTTTATCAAAAGCAATTGTGACTAATGTTTCTATTGTGATTAAACATGGGTAGCTTAATAAAAGCATATTAATGCCACTAAAGCTCTAATAGCATGGAATGTAAGAACCAATGAAAGGTAAAATGTTGCAATGTGATTTACAATTACAAATTATAATGTTTACTATTATGATATGCAAGATTATGCGTAGAAAATATAGTAATGTTTATTCTAAATTGCATGTTCTTTATTATATGGAAAATTTGAAATTAACACCACTCATGTGACATGAGATGTTAGTCATGTTTTTCTATAAAATTTACTTTTAAATACTTTGAGGCCCACGCTGAGGGTCAAATATGAACACATGATGTACAAATGTTCTTTCTTCTTTAATAGTAATGTGCAATTGTTAGCCATGTAAATTGTAGTGGGAAATGGTGCAAAAGAGATTTTCACATCCCAAATAGTTATAGGACAGCTAGGAAAGGCTGAAGGATGGCCAGGGGCAAAGGTAATTGCATGCCCGAATATCCTCTCCCTTGAGATAGTTGATCTTAGTAAGGGAAAAGGGTTGACTAAGAAGGTGAGAGGGGAAAATCAAGAGGCAACCCTCTTGGTCTTGGAGCCTATCAGAGGAGGCCCAAAAGAGGTAGTTTTTGAACTAAAATTCCTCAAGATAAGACATTGTCATAGGAATATAAAGGACATTGCCAAGAAGAATTCCGTGTTGGACCAAGTTTGGTCATTGTTAAGGAATTTTCTTGGATGTGAAATTGGCTCAATTTGGTTGGTGAAAACTGGTTATCATTAGATGGGAGGAGCACTCTTTTTCCCACTATGGTTTTCATGGAAAACGAAGTTAACTAACCAAGTAAGTGATGTGTTAAAATGAATTTTCGGCATGATTGTGTAAGATTTTTTTTTACATCCTCAGAGGAAAGGAGCCTAGTGCTCAGGAAAGAACTACTTGAAGTTTAGTCCCTCTATTATATTACGAGTCTTTCCGATGTCTTTAGCAAGGGCTGACACAATATGCACTTTGTGCATTTATGATAACTTTGATCATTTCGATGAATAGAGAGCTAGGTGCTCTTTAAGTGCTTGTAAAAGTACTGAGATAAAAATATCACCAGAAATTGCATAAATAATTGATAGTTGAAGATGTTGTGATTAAAATTAATTTGATTATGACTAAGCGATACTATTTGGATTTGTTGGTCATATACTATCGGGTGCTTTCCATGAAGGTTGATAAACCACTCTTAGAGTGCTTGCCACAACTAATAAAACCACTTGTAATTAAAATTATTCTGTGAAGTGGTTATGATTTCCAATATTATTGACAAATAACAATAAGTTTTATAAATACTTTGTTTTTGTTTTCTTTCCAAAATTAAATAATGGTTAAATGATTGAAAGTAAAAATTGAATATTTTTGTAGTTGTAAATGTTTATGATTACTGATAAAACATTATTTATTTTACTTATTAGTATTTCTTGGAATTAAATCCTTCATTTTGAAGGGGAAGGATCCACTTTTGGTTGTTCTAAGATAAATGTCATGATTGAAATATGATCTAAAAAGTAGATTGCAAGAGATAAAATAAATCTAAATAAAAATACAAAGTTCGAGTGGGAAATAAAGACTATGCAAAAACATAATAATGATGAAAGAAGAAAGAGATGGACACCAAGGATAATGTTATCTTTAAGGGCTGGAGTATGTGATATATCTATCCCTAGAATTAGATGTCATGGATTTAGTAATATAAAATTTATTATTGATTAATATGTCAATTTAATTCAAACGATTGGGTCGAGATTTATGTAGGGTTGAATGATTCTTCGAAGTTATACCCATCATGATACAAGTAGAGGTTTTTTGTGTTGTGTCTATTATGATGGATAACGCTAAGATCAATGAGTAATATTTACTATGTGGGATCTAGCAACATTTGTAGGTTTAAGAAATGTGTATCGATGCGATCCTGCAAAGATTGTGACTTGCAATGTACCATTGATTTGATAGATTCATTACTAGAGCATATCATTATTGCAGTGCGATTGTATCATGGAGCCGACCATGATCTAATGTCTCATCTCTAGAGAATGGATCTTTGTGGTGATATTGGAGCTTATAGTGTAGAGTTTGAAGTTCATTTGAAGTCGAATGTTTAAGTTGTACTGAAATAAAATGATATGCATTGAAAATAAAACACTAATGGTCATTCCTTCTAGACTTGTAGAGATTTGTTGTGGCTACCAATGTAGATGAATAGTCAAACCGTCATAGCTTGATGAGAGATAACTATCCACACTATTCTTCTTGTAAGAAAATATTGCATACATATATTTTGAAAGTATCCATGAATTATATGCATAAAAATAATGCACATGAATATGATATTCATAAAAGATTAGACACATTGTTTTCTTGAAAATACTATATGGAAAGGATCAATTAACTGTGGTAATATTTTGGAAAAGAATGCATATGATTCTCTTACATAAAATATAAGTAACCATGTTATTTTTTGATAGATTACATATGAATCCTTGTCCATGGAATGATAAGAGTCAAGATTGTCTTCTTGAAAACTTGTATATTAATTTTGTGAAAGAAAGTGGTATGAATCAAGGTTATTTTTCTTGAAAGGTTACATAGGCATCTTGTGCATGCAAAGATAAGAATCCACGCTAGTTTTATTGAAAAATATTATGTATATATATACATAGAAGTAATGGTTATCATGCTAGATTTGTTGGAAAAGAAACATGTATTTACATGCAAAAAAGAATGACTATTGTATTAGGAAATATGTGTTTACATGCACAAAGGTAACGACTATTGGGTTAGTTTATTTTGGATAAATATTATGTATTTTCATGCACAAAGATAACAACTATTGTGCTAGTTTTCTTTAAAATGGAAAATGCGGTCTTATGCAAAGAAAATAATAGAAGTTGTAGTGTTTAACTCATGGATTGAAATCCCTCTTCTTGTGCAAAGAGATAGTGATAACAATGGTGATACTTTTAAATATTACTATGATAACCATGGTGATTCTTTAAAATATCACTATCTTCTTCTGAGAATGGGAAGATATGCATACCTTAGTAGTCTTATGTAGTTTACTTTATACATGGAAGATTTGGATAGATATATGTGTGTCATAGACATACACAAATAAAGGCAAATAAACATGTTTTAGTAGATATGCATTTTCAATTAATGCATTTGTGATGTCAATAAAAGAGGCATGTGTTGATACTTTGTATACATTTTATTTATGCACATGAAAGGATGTTTGAAGCATAACCAATAAATATTTATTATTTGGTTTGATAATTGTTTTGATGTCGGAGTTTTCTCATGGTAGTAATTACAGGAAATAATTGTGATTTATGCAAAGGATGGATTATATTTAACATTATGGAAGGAAATGAATTAATGGCCCATGTAGATTGAAGGATTAACAAAGACAAGATAATTCACTATAGAGAACAACCTGGCCACAAATACACAGTGGCTGAGGAATTGGGGGGAAATGATATCATGATTAATGTAATGGGCTCTTGCTAGTTATGCTGAATTTAAGATGATATTTCTTTGTAAAATTTTTAACAATAGTTAAAGGATGGGCTCCCCTTACTTCCATTGGGTGAGGGGTGGACAGTTCGTCACAACAAATCTAATAATATTATATTAAAAATCTGAGATTCTACACTATTACAGTTTTATTTAATTTCTAGATCTGTAGATCTTGTTATAATTAGTGCATGCATGTAAAAGTAAATTATCCAGAAAAGAAGATAATGACACAATAAGATCACACACATGTAAGACACAAAATATGCTCTATGGGAAACCCTTTCAGGAGAAACCCAGATGGAAGTTGAGGCCGCTTCACTCTCTTTCTCTGTCTGGAAATATGGTTGCAGATACAAAGAAGTAATGTTTGTGGCCCGTGGGCTGCTCCAGTGCACAAACCCTCTATATGTGCTCTACCTCCTATCTCTCCTGGCTATATTTTCTCATCTGTGGAACAAATTCTCTCGAAAGAATGGAATGCCTCTTCCTCCTAGTGGCCCATTATAACATAACCTGATAGCCTACTAGTGGTTTAGTTTGACTACATAAACTCTTAACTGTATTTACAAAAAAGACTCTTCTAGAGTCTTCTACATCACAAACATGTGGCTAGCCCATTTTTCATGAATAATGGGGGCTGACGTGACATCCTTCTGAATTATAGGTGTGAAAACATGAAGGTCAACGTTTGAGTGGCATAACTTTTGCATACAGACTTTGATTGACGCAATTTTGCGTTGTTCAAAATATTTTTGTGTGTAGAATAACATGAAAAGGTGTGGCGCTTAAGAGACAAAATTTTACCATGAAAAAAATTCATTTGATGCCTCAAAACGCTCCCAGAAGGTTTCGGACCCCGTTTCGTCAAACTGGGTCCTGCCGGTAAAAATGGTCTCATGAGTTGATTTCTCCACTTCTTCCACTCCAAATGGATCAGGATGGATGAAAAATAATATAATGATCCATTTCGGACAAAAAAATGCTTCATAAATTAAACATTTGCTAGTTTTTCCCTACGAGGTTTCTATTGTGTTTTTAATGATATTACTACCTTGCATGATGATGACATTTATATTATTAAATATGTGATTAACTAGCCAAATAAAATGAAGAATAGTAATGATGTAAAGTTACAATTGGGAGCTTTATGTTAATATGGTGCAACAATAATTGTTACATAATGAGACTTGTTATTCCATTACCAAAGTTACTTTATGTAATGACGATGATTGTATCTAAAGAGTAAGTGATTGAAAATTCTACATGTTAGTAAACACTGTAAAAATAGTTCTAATACTATGTGTTTTTACACGATGTTTACCAAGGATGTTACATAATAATAAAAATAGTATTACATCAAAATTTAAGGAAAACTTGTACAGTAATAAAGTGTAAGACGAAAAAAACAAATTAACATATTATAAGGAGGTGATCTACCTAAATTTCTAAAGAAAAAAATATTCCATTTTGATTAATGTAAAAAAAAAAAAAAACATTATTAAAATAAAACACATTCTCATGATCTTCATAATGAAATTTGGATTTTCCAATTACCAAAATATTATGGGATGAAAGAGCCTATTGCCTCTATGATACTAAGAGGTTAAATTTATATTTCAAAATATTTGTCACACTGTTAACTTTCTTGACTATAAGTCCCAAAAACTATAGTTATATTGTAATTAATATTTCTCTTAAGGTTTCATAAACCATTAAAGTTATATTAGAAATTAGTCATATATTCTTCATCATTATTTGTTAATTTTATTTCAATTACAATGACTATAATTTTT